>CM077153.1:225032037-225113837 GCA_039583875.1 Platanthera guangdongensis | reverse complement strand
ACTGCAAGGTCAAACTATAGCCTGGGCATGCTGCAGGTAAGGAGGAAGCTTGCTCTAAGAGTGAGGAAGCTGGATGGGCGGAGCCTTCAATGACAGGCAGCTTGTGCCGTGCCATTTTCGCTGTCGCTTCAACGATGATTGGATCGTGGACTCCGCTGTGGTCATCACCTCACCGGAGATAAGTCGAAGTTCTCTTCTCTACATGCCTACTCAGGTAATGAAGCTATTATAACTGCTGATAATACTGTTTATGCAGTAGAGAAGGAGGGGGTTGTGTCTTTGGGTAGTGATAAGGGGCCACTCATGTTAAGGAGTGTGTATCACGTACCGGGCATGCAGAAGAACCTCTTCTCTATGACCAATGCGGTTGACGCGGGTTATCACGTTCTGTTTGGGCCAAAAGAAGTGAAGTTCCTTCGCAACGTATCAGTGGTTAAGGCTAATGTTACTCATGTTGGGAGGAGAGTTAAGAACTTGTTTGTTCTTGCAACTAACTCTTATGTTGATCGGATGAGAGCAAACGATAACGCTGCTATTTGGCATGAAAGGCTGGGGCATGTAGGAATGGATAAGCTGAAGGCTATGGCTAACAAAAGCCTTGTAAGAGGCTTGCCTAAGGTATCTTCATTTGGCGACGGTCACGTTTGCGCGGGATGTCAGTACGGCAAGGCTCATCGCCTTCCGTTAAATAAATCACAAATGAGGAGCAAGAGACCATTGGAGTGCATCCATGGAGACTTGATGGGACCAACCGTCACTGCAAGCCTTGGTGGGAGCAGATACATGCTCGTTCTGATTGATGACTACTCAAGATACACTTGGGTATATTTCTTGAAGGAGAAGTCTGAAGCCTTCCGGTTGTTTGTGGAGTTCAAGGATTTGGTGGAGGGCCGGCTTGGCCTACAGATCAAGAAGCTTAGAACATATAACGTTGGTGAGTTTGTCTCCTCCGAGTTTTCTAACTTATGCAGGAAGCATGACATCTATAGAGATCTTACTTGTGCTCACACTCCTCAACAAAATGGAGTAGCGGAGCAAAAGATCTGTCATCTGATGGAGACTTGCAAATGCTGGCTCCATGTAAAAGACATTCCAAGGTCCTTTTGGGCAGAGGGGATGTCTTGTGCTTCTTACGTCATCAATCAGATGCTGCTTAGCCCGATCAACATGAAAACTCCTTTTGAGCTGTTGATGAAGTAGAAGCCCAGTGTGGAACACCTCCGGGTGTTCGGATCAACTTGCTATGTGCATGTCCCAGATGGTTCAAGGACCAAGCTGGATGCAAAGGCAAGGAAGCTTGTCTTTGTTGGCTACGATGAGCGGAAGAAGGGATGGAAATTCATGAATCCTACGACGAAGAAGTTTGTTGTGTCAAGAGACGTGGTCTTTGAAGAACTGACGGTGTATGGAGGAGGCTCAGTTGAGCTTTCAGAAAGCAAGGCTAATGAAGAGCAGAAGGTGGCTGCTGAAGGTCTGGAAGAGGAGCTTGCTGTTTCACCACCAGCTCCTATTGCTTCAAGTTCTGGTGCTGAGGTTTCTGGCTCAGGAAGCAGGGGGAGCATTGCTCAAAGCTTGACCGAAGCTGGAGCTAAGCCTGAAGGAGCAACAGAGGTAGTGAGCAAGGAACAACCTCTTCAGAGATCGAAAAGGGTTGTGAAGCCACCTGCTCGGTACTATGATGAGAATGCAGTGAGCCTTGCCTCCTACTTCTTTGCAGGTTGATGCCGGCTCGTCTCCCATCCCCTTGCCCGTTGATGCCAAGAGTGCTCGTGATCAAGTTGCTGTGGATAATGATCAAGTTGCTCGTGACCAAGTTAATGCGGCGCAATATAAAGATGCTCGACGACCTTCTACCGCGACTCGTGACCTTGGTGGCTACAATCTTCGTTCGCGGCGGGCTTAAGCCCTTTCCTTATTTGCACCTTTATTTTCCTAGTTTAATGTTATCATTATTTCATGTTGTATTTTATTTTGGACATGTTTAATTTTTGGTGTGCTCATAGCCATCCAATAGATGATAAATTGGATGGCTAGATTTATTTTGCTTGTTTTGGAACTTGCCTATATATAGGCTATTTGATGAGAAATGAAGGCATGCTATTTGAAAACCTAAATTAATCCTCTCTTGAGAATTTCGGCCACCTCCCTTTGGATTGCCGCCCCTTCATCCTCCTTCTCCTCCTTGTTAGTCAATCGCTTGGGTGATCCAAGGCTTGTGAAACGCGGAGGCGGATGCTTCTCGGTGTGAATCCGGCGAAGAAGAAGGTTGCCGCTCGGTGTGACGCCGGTGGTGTGTGGACGTGTGACTCTTCCACTTTCCTTGTGTGGTCTTCACCCCATCTTGGGGAGGGTAATATCTACATCTTTCCTTTGTGAGTTCTTGTGAGATTTGGAATGGATGCAATGTCTTTTTTATCCGCGATCTTGAATACGATCTTTTTTGATTTATCGAAAACCTTCTTGCGTTTATTTTCGAAACCTTGCAAGAAGCCGGATTGGGTGGATCCTTTTGCTTGAGGAAGATCTTGGCATATAGTTATTGATCTTCCTCTCAAAAAGGTGTGGCGACCTTGATTTCGATCTTCGGTGGGAAAGGATTGGACTTTAATTAGATCGTCGCTTTTAGTCCACTCCCCCTCCGCGTGTTTGTGCGGGATGACGGTGAATCGTGCGGCTAGAATGTTTGTGTTAGGACGCGTTAGAACGTGTTACGTGGGCTTGAGTTGTAAGAAAATCCGTACGCTATTTTAATCCGACGAATCCCTGCGTCAATTTGGTATCAGAGGAGGTTAAAATAGCGCACGGAGTTTCTTACAACTCAAGCCCACGTAACACGTTCTAACGCGTCCTAACACAAACATTCTAGCCGTACGATTCACCGTCATCCCGTACAAACACGCGGAGGGGAGTGGACTAAAAGCGACGATCTAATTAAAGTCCAATCCTTTCCCACCGAAGATCGAAAGCAAAGGTCGCCACACCTTTTTGAGAGGAAGATCAATAACTATATGCCAAGATCTTCCTCAAGCAAAAGGATCCACCCGATCCGACTTCTTGTAAGGTTTCGAAAATAAACGCAAGAAGGTTTTCGATTAAATCCAAAAGATCGTATTCAAGATCGCGGATAAAAAGCCATTGCATCCATTCCAAATCTCATAAGAACTCACAAAGGAAAGATGTAGATATTACCCTCCCCAAGATGGGGTGAAGACCACATAAGGAAAGTGGAAGAGTCACACGTCCACGCACCACCGGCGTCACACCGAGCGGCAACCTTATTCTTCGCCGGAGTCACACCGAGAAGCATCCGCCTCCGCGTTTCACAAGCCTTGGATCACCCAAGCGATTGACTAACAAGGAGGAGAAGGAGGATGAAGGGGGGCGGCAATCCCAAAGGGAGGTGGCCGAAATTCTTAAGAGAGGATTAATTTAGGTTTTCAAATAGCATGACTTCATTTCTCATCAAATAAGCCTATATATAGGCAAGTCCCAAAACAAGCAAAATAAATCTAGCCATCCAATTTATCATCTATTGGATGGCTATGATCACACCAAAAATTAAACATGTCCAAAATAAAAGACAACATGAAATAATGATAACATTAAACTAGGAAAATAAAGGTGCAAATAAGGAAAGGGCTTAAGCCCGCCACGAACGAAGATTGTAGCCACCAAGGTCACGAGTCGTGGTAGAAGGTCGTCGAGCATCTTTATGTTGCGCCGCATCAACTTGGTCACGAGTAACTTGATCATCATCCACAGCAACTTGATCACGAGCACTCTTGGCATCAACGGGCAAGGGGATGGGAGACGAGCCGGCATCAATCCTCCCCCCTTAAAGTCACTCAACACCGATGAGTGGGCTGCAAGGTAGCGGCGGAGGAGGTCCTCATCCAAGTGAAAGAGATTCGACTCAATAACCCAGGAGTCGTCGGAGGGCGGACGATCACGCCAACGAACGAGGAAGCGGCGATGGCCGCCATCAGCTGGAGAAGTGTAGCCATCTGCAAGTACCTGAGCTGGGACAAGAAATGTACGGGGAAATCTAGGAAACATATCAGTATGTGGAAGCAAAGTAGAAGACTTACCACCCGGCGCTAGGCCTGTAGGTGCAATGGAAGAATGACTCACGGAACTACCACTCACCAACCCAGAAGAGACATTGTGGAGGAAGAAATATTGGGGGAAAAAGAAGGCGTAGAAGTCAACTCAGGTGGAATGGAAACATACGGCGTTAAATCCGAAACATTGAAAATGGGTGAAATACCCAATCCGTCGGCAAATCCAAAACAAACGCGTTATCTCCTAGCCTCTTAATAATTCGAAACGGGCCGGCTTGCTTTGGTGCCAACTTCTTAACGGTGCCAGAAGGCAGCCGCGTGGGAATAAGGCGCACTAAAACAAGATCGCCAACTTGGAAGTTAGACTCCCTCCGATGTAAATTCGCTTGGGATCGATACGACTCATACGTGGTAGCTAAAGTTGTTCGTATTTGGGCGTGTAAGTCATGTATGTGCTCGGCAAAATATTGTGCAAATTGACTTGTATGATAAGATGGAGGTAACAGAATCAAGTCAATGGGCACATTCACAAGGTACCCGTGCACTACTTCATTTGGTGACATACCGTAGACCGATTGGTAGAGTTGTTGTAGGCTAATTGGGCTTGGGGGAGGAGCAAATCCCAAGTGCCTTTGTGGTCACCCACAAGACAACGCAACAAGTTTCCCAAACTCCTATTTACCACTTCCGTCTGCCCATCAGTTTGTGGGTGATAGGCGGCGAAAAACAACAACTTCGTTCCCATTAATGTCCAAAGCGTCTTCCAAAAATAACTTGTGAATTTAACGTCGCTATCCGAGACAATGGTCTTAGGAACGCCGCGGTGACTCACCACCTCTTTAAAATATAATTTTGCAATGTGAGACGCGTCATTAGTCTTACTACAGGGTATGAAATAAGCCATCTTAGAGAACCTATCAACCACCACAAAAATGGAATCGTGTCGTCGCTGGGTTGGAGGAAGCCCCAAAATAAAGTCCATACTCACGTGCTCCCAAGGTCTAGATGGAATAGGCAACATAGTGTATAGTCCCACATTAGTATTTCCCCCTTTAGACACTTGACAAACCCGACAGCTACTCACGATTTTCCCAACTAAAACGCGAAGTTTAGGCCAATAGAATTTCTCCTCGACTAAGGCTATCGTTTTATCCCGCCCAAAATGGCCGCTCAACCCGCCACTATGTAGTTCCCATACTATGTGATGGCGTAGGGAGGTACGGGGAATACATAGCTTAGCATGCCGAAATAAATAACCGTCTCTCAATACATATGCTGACACTATCATTGGTGAGTCATCGTGTGCCGCTAGATATACTTCTCCAAAATTAGGACACATGGCATATTCATCCTTTATTCTCTCAAATCCGACAACCTTTACTTCCATGATCGACAATAAAAGTGTCACTCTACTAAGCGCGTCGGCCACACGATTTTCAGTGCCCTTAAGGTGTTTTAAGGTGAACGAAAACTCTTGCAGATAAGATACCCATTTTGCATGACAGGGGCTGATTTTAGATTGCCCATTAATGTGCCTAAGTGCATCATGGTCAGAGAGAATCACGAACTCCTTGGAAAGGAGGTAGTGTCTCCACTGGTGTAGGCATCTAACGATGGCATAGAACTCTCTATCGTAATTGGAATAATTAAGTTTTGCACCCGCCAATTTCTCGCTAAAATAACTTATTGGGTGTCCCTCTTGGCTTAAGACACCTCCTAATCCTACTCCGGATGCGTCACATGTCAATTCAAATGCTTTATTAAAATCTAGTAAGCGCAAAATAGGAGCCTCAGTCATCATCTTCTTGATGTGTTGGAATGCCTGGGTAGCTGCTGGCGTCCATTTAAACTCACCCCTTTCATGCATTCCGTCACGGGAGCCATAATAGTACTAAAATCCCTAATAAATCGTCTATAAAATGAGGCTAACCCGTGGAAACTCCTAACGTCTCTCAAGCTTGTGGGTTCGGGCCACTCCAGAATTGCTTTCACCTTACTGGGGTCTACCTTTATTCCCTCAGATCCAACCAGGTAGCCCAAAAATTCCACTTCCTTTACATAAAATATACACTTCTTTAAATTTAAATATAATTTTTCATCCCGAAGTGTAGATAGAATAATCCGTAGGTGAGACACATGTGAGTCAAAAGTGGTGCTATAAATCAATATGTCATCAAAGTACACCACCACAAATCGTCCCATGTATGGTTGGAATACGTGGGTCATCATTCGTGAGAAGGTGCTTGGAGCATTTGACAACCCAAATGGCATGACCAACCACTCGTAGAGCCCGTCCTTAGATTTAAATGCAGTTTTCCATTCATCCCCATCACGTGTCCGAATCTGATGGTAACCACTCCGCAAATCCAATTTCGTGAAGATCGAGGCACCAGACAACATATCCAAAAGATCGTCCAATCTAGGGATGGGAAACCTATACTTGATAGTGATCTTATTTATAGCTCTACTGTCTACACACATACGCCACGTACCATCCTTTTTTGGAGCCAACAAAGCCGGTACCACACACAGACTCTTGCTGTTCCTAATGAACCCCTTTGCCAATAAATCCGAAATTTGGGCTTGGAGCTCCTCATGGGCTGCGGGGTGCAACCTGTAATGGGGCTGATTAGGCAATGAGGCGCCCGACATAAAGTCAATGGCATGTTGGATATCATGTAGAGGGGGCAACATAGGGGGCAACTCGTCCGGGTAGACATCCTTATACTCTTCCATCAGTTTTTTTAATTCTTTGGGTAAATCTTCTAAAACCCCATTTTCTTTATTATTATTCAAAAGAACCAATGCATAAATAATCCCATCCACAAAGGGGTCCCTCTCAAATTTTCTCCTATCATTAGGCTTACCAATTTCTTCTCGACTGGGATTGTGGTATCCGTACTCGGGCTATTGGGTTCCTTTGGGGCCGTGGGTTTTAACGTGACTACCTTCCCATTATATTTGAACTCATAAGTGTTTGCCCTCCCGTAGTGGGTGACATCACGGTCATAGAGCCAAGGGCAGCCTAACAACACATGACAAGCATCCATAGGGATGACATCACACCACACCTCATCCGTATATGACTTGATCGTAAGTGGAACTAGGCAACGCTTGGTGACCGGGATGGTTACCTTGTTGACCCAAGCCACTTGGTAAGGGTAGGATGAGGCTCGGTAGCCAAATGCATCCGCATAACGGCGTTCTCGGAAACAACGTTCATGCAGCTGCCGCTATCAATGATGAGCTTACAATATTTGTCCCCACTCTTAAAGATGAGGGAGAAAATAGTGGACCTCTTCCAATCGTCAAACGGGCGAGGGGTCGTCAGAATACAACGCATAACGCTAAGTAGGTGTCCATCCTCCATATCACTAGGCACACCATCCGTCTCATAACCCTCATCTGCCTCAATCACTAAATCTACAAAGTCACTAGTGGACTCGTCTAGAAGAGCTAAAGTAGCCTTGGCCTTGGTGGGGCACTCATAGGCATAGTGGCCTTGAATACCGCAAGAGTAACACGTGGTGTTAGCCTTGCTCACCTTGCCAATAGGGATTCTCTCACTATTAGGCTGCCTAGGGTTTCTCGCAGTCACGACAATTGGTTTGGACTCCCCAACCTTCGCCTTACCCTTATCATAATAAGTGGAGGAAAGGGCGCTTATGGGGGCCTTTCCCTTTTGTTGGGAGTAACGTGATTGGGTTTTCATGGCCAGATGTTTTTCAATGTCCAAGGCAGCATTGAAAGTAGTATTAATATCAGTGTGGCCATATCGAAGAAGCTTCTTCTGAATGTCCGGATTAAGTCCCTTACGGAACCTAGAAAGCGTAACCTTTGGCATCTCTTGGATCTCACACCGCACCATCTTATCCTTTAACTCACCCATGTAATCTGCCACCGATTTTGGACCTTGCCGAAGGGTGGCAAGATCGTCGAACATTTGAGTTCGGTGGTAAGCGGGCACGTATTGGTCGGTGAGCAAATTTTTCATAACCGTCCAACCAACTTGGGGTACACCATGACCGGTCCCTAAACGTCGCTCCTCATTTAACCAAAAGGTCTTGGCCCTCCCGTTTAATTTCATACGAGCTACTTGAACCTTTTGCTCATCGGTAAGGTGATACCAATCAAAATAGCATTCTATGTCAACCACCCATGTAAGGAAGACTTGGGGGTCTCCTATACCATCGTAAGAGGGGGCTTCAATACGAATCGCTTTTGTTATATCAAACTCTCTTTCCAGATCGAGAACTTGACGGGCTGCTCCGGGGAAGTACCCATCATGTTCCGCAACATGCACCGGGGGTGGTCGGGGGGGCTTGCCCATGGTTAGGTGGTGGTGGTGTTTGAGCAGCTTGGTTCGCCAAAAGTTGTGTCAGCAAACCCCTCAACTCTCCTAATTCATGCCTAAGCTCAGTGATAGCCGTAGGATTAGTTTCCTCATCAGGGTGTTCAGCCATAGTGGTGGTAGACGGGTTCGTGTACTCCGTACCGTGCCGAGTACGCATTAACACCCTAAAAACCAAAGGCTAGAGCGCAGTTTTCTCTTTGTTTTTTTTTTGAATTTTGAAATTTGAAATTTTGAATTTTGAAATTTTGAAATTTGAAATTTGAAATTCGAAATTTGAAATTTGAATTTTGAATTTTTTTGAAATTTTAAATTTAAAATTTGAAATGTTGAAATTTGAAATTTGAAATTCGAAATTTGAATTTTGATTTTTTTTGAAATTTGAAATTTAAAATTTGAAATTCGAAATTTGAATTTTGAATTTTTTTTTGGAAATTTGAAATTTAAAATTTGAAATTTTGAAATTTGAAATTTGAAATTCGAAATTTGAAATTCGAAATTTGAATTTTGAAATTTTTTTTTTTGAAATTTGAAATTTAAAATTTGAAATTTGAAATTCGAAATTTGAATCCCGAAATCTGAAATTTGAATTTTGAGCGGGGGAGGAGTGCCAATTAGGAAACTGACGAGAACCTCCCTCTGATACCAAATTGACGCAGGGATTCGTCGGATTAAAATAGCGTACGGATTTTCTTACAACTCAAGCCCACATAACACGTTCTAACGCGTCCTAACACAAACATTCTAGCCGCACGATTCACCGTCATCCCGCACAAACACGCGGAGGGGAGTGGACTAAAAGCGACGATCTAATTAAAGTACAATCCTTTCCCACCGAAGATCGAAAGCAAAGGTCGCCACACCTTTTTGAGAGGAAGATCAATAACTATATGCCAAGATCTTCCTCAAGCAAAAGGATCCACCCGATCCGGCTTCTTGCAAGGTTTCGAAAATAAACGCAAGAAGGTTTTCGATTAAATCCAAAAGATCGTATTTAAGATCGCGGATAAAAATCCATTGCATCCATTCCAAATCTCACAAGAACTCACAAAGGAAAGATGTAGATATTACCCTCCCCAAGATGGGGTGAAGACCACACAAGGAAAGTGGAAGAGTCACACGTCCACGCACCACCGGCGTCACACCGAGCGACAACCTTCTTCTTCGCCGGAGTCACACCGAGAAGCATCCGCCTCCGCGTTTCACAAGCCTTGGATCACCCAAGCGATTGGCTAACAAGGAGGAGAAGGAGGATGAAGGGGGGCGGCAATCCCAAAGGGAGGTGGCCGAAATTCTCAAGAGAGGATTAATTTAGGTTTTCAAATAGCATGCCTTCATTTCTCATCAAATAAGCCTATATATAGGCAAGTCCCAAAACAAGCAAAATAAATCTAGCCATCCAATTTATCATCTATTGGATGACTATGAGCACACCAAAAATTAAACATGTCCAAAATAAAAGACAACATGAAATAATGATAACATTAAACTAGGAAACTAAAGGTGCAAATAAGGAAAGGGCTTAAGCCCGCCGCGAACGAAGATTGTAGCCACCAAGGTCACGAGTCACGGTAGAAGGTCGTCGAGCATCTTTATGTTGCGCCGCATCAACTTGGTCACGAGCAACTTGATCATCATCCACAACAACTTGATCACGAGCACTCTTGGCATCAACGGGCAAGGGGATGGGAGACGAGCCGGCATCACAGGTCCTCTGGATGAGCGAGAGCCTATAAACTTCAATGAGTCCACTAGAGTCAAGGAGTGGGATGATGCCATGAAGGAAGAGATTGCTGCTCTCAAGAAGAATGAAACCTGGGATCTTCTGCCCAAGGTTGATGGCATTACTCCAGTGACTTGCAAGTGGGTGTATAAGTTGAAGAAGAAGGCTGATGGGAGCATTGATAGATACAAAGCTCGTCTGGTTGCTCGAGGATTCTCACAACAGTATGGAGAATACTATGAGGAGACATTTAGTCCGGTTGCAAAGATGACTTCGGTTAGAGTGGTGATCGCCTTGGCTGCTTGTAAGAGATGGAGGATGTGACAGCTTGATGTGAAGAACGCTTTTATTTACGGAGAGATTGACAAGGACATCTTCATGGATCAACCACTTGGGTTTGTTTCTGAAGTTCATCCAGACTATGTCTGCAAGCTCAGGAAGGATCTCTACGGGTTGAAGCAAGCTCCTAGAGCTTGGTATGGGAAGATAGCAGAGTATTTGCAAATCTGCGGTTATCTAGCTTCCAACTCGGATTCTAGCTTGTTCGTCAAGAATAAGGGGAAGCTTCAAGTCTTGGTCCTGCTGTATGTGGATGACATGATCGTCATAGGGAATTCAGAGGAGGAAGTAGCTAGGCTCATGGCTGAGCTGGCTGTACGCTTCGAGATGAAAGACTTGGGAGAGCTTCATCACTTTCTCGGTCTTGAAGTGGAGAGGAAGGAGTGTGAGATTCTCATTTGCCAGAAGGGATATGTAGATCACATTGTAAGTTGATTCGGCATGAGCAAAGGGAAGAGTTGCTCTACTCCACTGGAACATGGGCTGAAGCTTCGACGAGAGGAAGTAAGGATTCTTCCTGATCCCTTGGTGTTCAGGGCTCTTGTAGGGAGTTTGATCTACCTGACGATTACAAGGCCAGACATTGCTTATGCTGTTGGCCGAGTAAGTCGGTTTATGGCTGAACCAAGGAAGTCTCATCTGGTAGCAACGAAGAACATCCTAAATTATATCAAGACAACTTCTAATATGAGACTCCATTATAGTAGAGATGCAGACTTTGCTTTTCTTGGATACATGGATGCTGACTACGGTGGTGACTCGGATGATCGGAGATCAACTTCAAGTTATGTGTTCACTTGTGGATCAGCTTGCATTTCATGGTGTAGCAAGAAGCAGGGTTCTGTGTCAGTGTCTACTACAGAAGCTGAGTATAAGGCTTCGGCCTTGGCTGCTCGGGAAGCTATCTGGTTGAGGAGGCTTGTAGAGGATGTTCATGAAGAAGTGCAAGAGCCTACTTTACTCCAGGGTGATAATAAGAGTGCTCTCAAACTTGTAAACAATCCAGTGTGTCACGCAAGGACCAAGCATATTGAGATCGAGCACCACTGCATAAGAGAGAAGGTGTTGGAGGGATCTCTTCTGGTCGGGCATGTTCGGAGTGAAGATAATCTTGCTGACATCTTCACAAAGCCGCTATCAAAGGGGCCTTTTCAGTGGTTACGTAGCTTGCTGGGCTTGATCACCACTTCTCACTTTAAGGGGGAGTGTTGAAATTTGTGAAGTGGAAGTGGGTGATGGGCATGCCGGGCAGACTGTGCGGCCTGAGCGGTCTGAGTCTGTATCCTGGGCGGAATACGGGTTGCGGCCTGGGTGTTGGCTGTCTTGGTGCTTGGCTGTTGAGGAGCGGCCTGTGCGGCCTGGTATGCAGCTTGATCGGTCTGTTGTACGGCCTGGTTGGCCTATCACCAAGGATGTCGGGCTTCTAGCGAAACGGACTGAGCGGACTGCGATTTCTGGGCTGTAGGCAGTGCCTTGTTCTGCGGCCTTGTGTTACAAGCTTGTGTTAACCGTCGGGTTGGGTGCCTTATCCGCGGGAGGCTTGCGGACTGGCGTGACCGCGGTGTCCGCTGTGGCGGACTGGCCTTGGAGTTTGGCTGTGGCCCTTGCCGAGCTCTGGTGGTACAGCAGGTGTTAGCTACTGTGGAGGACTGTGTAGACTGGTGTCGGAGTGTAACAGGCCAATTTTCTGAAAACAGGATTTTTGGGTGACACGGCCTGGGACACGGGCGTGTCCCAGGGCGTGTCAGTTGACACGGCCTGCGACACGGGCGTGTCGCAGGGCGTGTCGAGGTTGTGTCGACGATCGGCCTTGGTATCGACGGTTTTCGCTCGACATCGTCGAGAGGGGGCACACGGCCCAGGACACGGCCGTGTCGGATGCCGTGTCGTATGCTCGACGAGTGTTACGCGACGATCGTCGAGTATCGAGTTCCAGTGAGGACACGGCCTGTGACACGGGCGTGTC
This sequence comes from Platanthera guangdongensis, assembly GCA_039583875.1. Taxonomy (NCBI): domain Eukaryota; kingdom Viridiplantae; phylum Streptophyta; class Magnoliopsida; order Asparagales; family Orchidaceae; genus Platanthera; species Platanthera guangdongensis. Next base: position 225,101,397 of record CM077153.1, on the reverse strand, counting down.
ACAGGGCGTGTCAGTGGGCGTCAAATTCAGCTCGACGTCTCGGGTTAGGGCGTGTTTGCGGGACACAGGTGTGTCCTGGTGCACACGGCCATGAACACGGGCGTGTGCCAAGCCGTGTGCCAGGCCGTGTGAAGTCTCGGGTTGTTTTGGGATTATTTCTGTTGAGGTACACGGCCTCAGACACGGGCGTGTCTGAGGGCGTGTCGAGGACACGGCCGTGACACGGGCGTGTCACACGGGCGTGTACTGGCTAGATTGAGTCGGTTGTCTGCCGCTTAGAGGGACACGGCCTGTGACACGGGCGTGTCTCAGGGCGTGTCGGGCCGTGTCTTAGCTTTTCTGGCCAGATCTGAGCCATTTGTTTCCCTCTTCCTGGATCCAAGGGCTGGGCTTTGTCCAGGTGTCTAGGAGGCCGAGAATTAGAAGATAAATTCTCTTATCTTCTTCTTCTTCTTCTTCTTCATCTTCATTTCAAGAGAGGGGGAAGAAAGCCTAAGGGAGAGAGAAGGGAGGAGTCTTCCAGCTACTGTAGGAGCTGCGGAGTGCGGAGCGAAGATCCGAGAGCGGATTCGTGAAGGTAGAGCCGAGGCGGTGATTTCCATCCGGCTACTTCATGGCGCCGAAGCGATCTTCAAGGGTAACGATCTCCTTCTTGGACATCGAAGTCCTTTCTCTATACATGTGCTTGGAATCCTCCACCAAGAGGTGGATCGCGGAAGTGATTCCTTTGTTGTGTCTGCATCTAGAGCCGGAAATATAGAGTACGGTGTAGGCATGCTATGTGAAGCCCATCTGGACCGGTAGTCTGGATTGGTGATGTTCATGGGTAAACCGGAGAAGACTCCGTGGCTTTGATGATGTGCAAAACGGATTTCTGTTGTGATGAATGTATGGATGTGATGATTGTGAGGAGGCTTTGGTTAAGCTCCTGGATATGAGATGATCAATTGGTAGCACGCCTAGGGAGCTTGTGATAAACCCGACCTGTTACACCACTAGGGTGGGTTGATCCAGTTAAGGAAGGGATCGATGGGTGGCAATGCTAGGGGAGCCGAGTTAAACCCGGGTTGCTGCACCACATAGTGTGGGTCGATCGGATTAGGAGGGGGATCGATGGGTAGACAATGCCTGGGGAGCTTAGATAAACCCGGCTTGCTACACCACAGAGTGTGGGTCGGTCTGCTCTGTTTGTGATGCTGTGAGGATGGACCTCTGAGTGGCTTGGGCGGGATGTCGCCAGCCTGCGAGCTGGTGGACTAGGGCCGGTCAACCAACAAGTTAACACCTCGAGAGACAGCGGTGTACGACGGTGGATTCCGTACGCCAAGAAGGTGCCCTGAGTGCACGAAGCGTTGGTGGACTCCAGCGTTTGTGATGTGATGTGTTTGTTAGTTAGTGGAATAAAGAGAATGATCTATCTATGATGTGATTTGGTGATGTTTGCTGATGCTTGATGAGAAAGGAAGCACTGTATACAGGGAAGGAACCACTACCCCGGGTAGGGGGTAGGGTCGTTATAATGGGTCAGCAATGCTGACCGTTACTTTGTTTTCTGTGTTGGTTTGGATGATGAATTACAGGTGCTGCGGTTTGGAAAGAATAAGTGGATTGGCTAGCCTGGTGTTCTTAGTCCTTGAAGGCTATGTGAAGAATCGTGGTTGGATTTCATGTGTGGCCGGCCTGCGTGCCGATGTAGGAAATTGTTGATGTGTAAAGAGGAACCTGTAAGGCCATAAGGCCAGGGTGTGTGAGTTGTATACATTCCTGGTGTTGTTCGATATATAAATGTGGTATTTATATATTGACGGACATTCTGGTTTGAGTTCATGCTAACAAGAAAAATGCTGTGCTAGAATGGAATGAGTTAAGGATACGCATAGATTTTGATTTCCATACGTAATTCCTTCGCTTGTCTATGCCATATAGCGTGGGGCCCCGGCCGGACCCACTGTTATCTGTCATGTGACGGGTGGGGGTGTTACAAAGTGGTATCAGAGCCAGGTTTAGATTGTTTGGGAGGAGAGAACATAAATGACCTCATGAATGTCCACTAGGAATGTATGTCATGCACATGCTGTGCGTGCGGGTGTAGTCAATGTAGCAGTCCCATTATGTTTTGGCCGTATTAATGGTGTTCTGTACATTGATAGGTGGCGAGGGATGGAGCTGGGCCGTCTGAGCCCCAGCGGTCTGCTGAGAGTGCAGCACCCGTGGAAGCGCCGATGCCTCCCTCGGCAGAGGCTATACGGGTGGTGGCGGAGACAGTGCTTGCAGTGTTACAAGCACAACCAACTGGACAGGCAAGACCTGGTGGAAGGCAAGAGCATGCTACCGAGGTGGTGGAAGCGCAAGCAAGTGACGATGCCTTGTCACGTTTTATGCACTTTCATCCACCGACGTTTGGTAAAGCGCTCTCACCAACGCAGGCAGAAGATTGGTTGGCAAGAGTAAAAAGGATCCTAACCGCAATCAGGACGGTCGAGGAGCAGAAAGTGATGTTGGCCACTTTTCTGTTGGAAGGAGATGCGAGATTGTGGTGGGATGAAATTGAAGTGCACCACTTGGCAGGTCGAGGTTTAATGGAGATTTCGATGGAGGAATTCTCCCAAATATTTCTAGCCAAGTATGTGCCAGTGTCGCAGAGGATTGCGATGGAAAATGAGTTTCTCCGTTTGGTTCAGGGTGAGCGAGATATTGATACCTACCTGCATGAGTTTACAAGATTGGGGAGATATGCGGGATCTACCTTTGCGGAGGAAGCGCGAAAGACAAATCGGTTTTATGGAGGATTGCGGGATGAATTGAGGTTGGAACTTCCGAGTTCAGTGAGCCAAGGCTTTCAGGCGTTGGTTGATACAGCTCGTGCCTTGGAGAAGGATATGAAGCGAGTACAAGCGAATAAGAGATTGGCACGGGAAAAGTCAGAGTTTAAAATGTCGCAATTGGATCAATCGGAGTTTCGACGACGAGAGAAGAAAAGATTTAGACCGGTGGACGTAGCTCCGTCGACTGTTTCTTCGGGGGCGACGTATGGGCCAGGACGTGGGGATACACGTATCTGCTATAAATGTGGGCATCAGGGACACATAGCAAAATTTTGTTGGAATGCCCCTCCAGGGAGTGAGAAAAAGACAGGTGCGTCATATGAAGAAAAAGGGAAAGCGGTGGCCGAATCATCTGCACCACGGACGCAACCTCGCTTGCATGCGATGGAAGTGCAAGAGCCGCAAAGCTCAGTTGGTGAAATTCATCCTCGAGCGTTTCATTTATCTTTAAATAGCGAATTTCAAAATCGGGAGGCTGAGCGGAAGTGAACTGCGATGTGAATCATGTCGATGCTCTGAATGTTGTGTATGTAAACTATGTTTTGATATCCGGTGTGATGAATAATAGCTGATGTGCATCACTTTTGACTGAATCGGGAATCGGAACTTGGTGAATCATCCATCGTGGTGTATGTAAATGATGTTTCTATATAGTTGGAGATCTCTAGAATAGCTTGGTGCACTTGTGATGGTGAGGAGATAAATCAATCATGTTGTTTTGTTTTGAGGTCTTATGTGGTTGAATGTGCACAAGTGGAAGCTAGGGATGTTTGTTGTGTTGTCTGTTTGTTAGTGTGTGCGGAGGCTTGAGGTGTAAGCTTTGATGATGTTGTGACGGATTGGCTGCTTGACGTCAAATTTCGAGGACGAAATTATTTGAAGGAGGGGAGGATTGTAACAGGCCAATTTTCTGAAAACAGGATTTTTGGGTGACACGGCCTGGGACACGGGTGTGTCCCAGGGCGTGTCAGTTGACACGGCCTGCAACACGGGCGTGTCGCAGGGCGTGTCGAGGTTGTGTCGACGATCGGCCTTGGTATCGACGGTTTTCGCTCGACATCGTCGAGAGGGGGCACACGGCCCAGGACACGGCCGTGTCGGATGCCGTGTCGTATGCTCGACGAGTGTTACGCGACGATCGTCAAGTATCGAGTTCCAGTGAGGACACGGCCTGTGACACGGGCGTGTCACAGGGCGTGTCAGTGGGCGTCAAATTCAGCTCGACGTCTCGGGTTAGGGCGTGTTTGCGGGACACGGGTGTGTCCTGGTGCACACGGCCATGAACACGGGCGTGTGCCAAGCCGTGTGCCAGGCCGTGTGAAGTCTCGGGTTGTTTTGGGATTATTTCTGTTGAGGTACACGGCCTCAGACACGGGCGTGTCTGAGGGCGTGTCGAGGACACGGCCATGACACGGGCGTGTCACACGGGCGTGTACTGGCTGGATTGAGTCGGTTGTCTGCCGCTTAGAGGGACACGGCCTGTGACACGGGCGTGTCACAGGGCGTGTCGGGCCATGTATTAGCTTTTCTGGCCAGATCTGAGCCGTTTGTTTCCCTCTTCCTGGATCCAAGGGCTGGGCTTTGTCCAGGTGTCTAGGAGGCCGAGAATTAGAAGATAAATTCTCTTATCTTCTTCTTCTTCTTCATCTTCATTTCAAGAGAGGGGGAAGAAAGCCTAAGGGAGAGAGAAGGGAGGAGTCTTCCAGCTACTGTAGGAGCTGCGGAGTGCGGAGCGAAGATCCGAGAGCGGATTCGTGAAGGTAGAGCCGAGGCGGTGATTTCCATCCGGCTACTTCATGGCGCCGAAGCGATCTTCAAGGGTAACGATCTCCTTCTTGGACATCGAAGTCCTTTCTCTATACATGTGCTTGGAATCCTCCACCAAGAGGTGGATCGCGGAAGTGATTCCTTTGTTGTGTCTGCATCTAGAGCCGGAAATATAGAGTACGGTGTAGGCATGCTGTGTGAAGCCCATCTGGACCGGTAGTCTGGATTGGTGATGTTCATGGGTAAACCGGAGAAGACTCCGTGGCTTTGATGATGTGCAAAACGGATTTCTGTTGTGATGAATGTATGGATGTGATGATTGTGAGGAGGCTTTGGTTAAGCTCCTGGATATGAGATGATCAATTGGTAGCACGCCTAGGGAGCTTGTGATAAACCCGGCCTGTTACACCACTAGGGTGGGTTGATCCAGTTAAGGAAGGGATCGATGGGTGGCAATGCTAGGGGAGCCGAGTTAAACCCGGGTTGCTGCACCACATAGTGTGGGTCGATCGGATTAGGAGGGGGATCGATGGGTAGACAATGCCTGGGGAGCTTAGATAAACCCGGCTTGCTACACCACAGAGTGTGGGCCGGTCTGCTCTGTTTGTGATGCTGTGAGGATGGACCTCTAAGTGGCTTGGGCGGGATGTCGCCAGCCTGCGAGCTGGTGGACTAGGGCCGGTCAACCAACAAGTTAACACCTCGAGAGACAGCGGTGTACGACGGTGGATTCCGGTACGCCAAGAAGGTGCCCTGAGTGCACGAAGCGTTGGTGGACTCCAGCGTTTGTGATGTGATGTGTTTGTTAGTTAGTGGAATAAAGAGAATGATCTATCTATGATGTGATTTGGTGATGTTTGCTGATGCTTGATGAGAAAGGAAGCACTGTATACAGGGAAGGAACCACTACCCCGGGTAGGGGTAGGGTCGTTATAATGGTCAGCAATGCTGACCGTTACTTTGTTTTCTGTGTTGGTTTGGATGATGAATTGCAGGTGCTGCGGTTTGGAAAGAATAAGTGGATTGGCTAGCCTGGTGTTCTTAGTCCTTGAAGGCTATGTGAAGAATCGTGGTTGGATTTCATGTGTGGCCGGCCTGCGTGCCGATGTACGAAATTGTTGATGTGTAAAGAGGAACCTGTAAGGCCATAAGGCCAGGGTGTGTGAGTTGTATACATTCCTGGTGTTGTTCGATATATAAATGTGGTATTTATATATTGGTGGACATTCTGGTTTGAGTTCATGCTAACAAGAAAAATGCTGCGCTAGAATGGAATGAGTTAAGGATACGCATAGATTTTGATTTCCACACGTAATTCCTTCGCTTGTCTGTGCCATATAGCGTGGGGCCCCAGCCGGACCCACTGTTATTTGTCATGTGACGGGTGGGGGTGTTACACGGAGTCCGGCAGTTGGCCGTTTGTTTGGGCAGCTGTGCGAGTAGTGTTGGCGATCTGCTTACCTTGGTGAAATTGGCGATCTGCTTACCTTGGTGGAATTGGCGATCTGCTTTGGGTATTGGCGGATTGGGCCTTGTCCTCCGAGCTCGCGCTAGGACTTTGGTGATTTACTGGACTTTGTCACATTACGTGACAAGTCCAGTGTGTCCGCAATATCCTCTAAGTCCGCTGTTGACCGGGCGGACTGCCTTTGGTCGTGGACTTGTGGCGGATGGAGGCTTTGGTCTTGTACTATGCGGACTGCCTCTTTCGTGGGCGGACTGTCGCAGAAGGGGTTGTGGCTGTCCATGTGTGGTGGTGTTTGCGGACTGTGCGGACTGTATCTTGTCCGCATAGTATAGGCGGTCTGGTGCAAGGCCGCCTAGTTGTGAACAGCTGTCTTGCTCCTGGCGGTTTTCTTAGAATCCGGCTAAGTCTTTGAGGACTTAGCGGACGGATGTTTTGCTAGTGCGCGGGATGGGGTGGTGATTCTATGCACTAGGGTGGCGACTACACTCCTCACCTCGCCTATAAATAGAACCCCCCGGCACGTCTACAGTAACAGAGTGAACAGTAAGTTGGGCTTGGACAAGTGTTGCAGTATGCAGTTTTCTGTCCGCGCGGGTTGAGTAGTGCTGACGGTTTGCTGTGTACAGGTCGCGCGGCTAGCTTCAAGGAGCCAGGAGTTGGGTATTGAAGTGTGCGGTCTCTGCGGTCTCAGCTGGTCACTTCTGCGGCTTGTTAGTTTTCTGCTTCAGCTTGTTCAAGTTCTAATAACCTGTTCGCCGGTCTCAGGCGAGTAGGCGGTCTATTCCTCAGTTCTTCAGAAGGCAGCGAATAACGGTGTGTTCGCTCGACCTCGCGATCTCGGCGGACTCCGTGTGCTATTAGGCGTGTAGCAGTTTCAGCTTGGGCGGCTTCGCGACCTTGGCGGACTAGGCGGTCTCGGTGGTCTCCAGTGCTGTCCGCCCGGCTTGTTTTGTACTTTCTGTTTGTAGCTTGTGTACTAGCGAAATCATGTCTCGCTACGTATACCTCGCCTTGTAAAGAAGTGTGAATGAATATAAGACCTGCTTGTTCTTCCATTTGTGTTTGGTGTTAAGCTTGCTCTTGGGCTTCCGCATGATCAAGGTGTTAACTGGATAGTTCTGAGAATATTAATTTGGCTTTAGGCTATCTTTCTGACCACCTTGAGAAAATTTAACACAACCTACCCAACACATATGGATCGAAAGAACGACCGTCGGTACCCCCAGCACCATGATCAAAAGGGTTCAACCTTAACAGGTAAGCAGACCGTACACCCCAACCCTCTCCAGTCCCACTAGCGGGTTGTTGGAGGCCGCAACCTCCCTTCGATGAGAAAAGATCCAGTTAAGCTCCTCTATTGGGACTTCCCAGGAGGTCACTCATTCCAGGACTACTCCAACCTGAGCACGCTTAACTATAAAGTTCTTTCACTTCTCATCAACAATTGAGCTCAATTGGTGATGAAATGAAAGAAATTAATAGTTATGTGTGCTTGGGCGAGAGTAGTACTGGGATGGGTGACCTCCTGGGAAGTCCCCGTATGACCCAAATTAACTTTGAGTTCGCTCATCAAAGGGAGGTTGTGGCCACCAAAAACCCGCCAATAGGAGAGAGAAGGGTTGGTGTGCATGGGCTGCTGACTGTAACATCGCCTAGAGCGGAGCTGTGGAGTTGTCCCGTTGGATCGGCTAAGGTCGTTAAAACACAGTCATCCGCTTACTATAACCACCTGATTTGATATTCACGGACCATTTTATTATAGTTTATGACACATATTATTTTATAATTTTATTAAATGCAACCCGACACAATTTTGGATATTTTCACCCACCCTTGATGTGTGGTTACAGTGGTGGTTATGCTGGTGGTTACCCACACACCGGATGGTGGAGATTGTGTGGCAGAGAAAAATGGTAGATGGTTGATCAAGGAGGAAACTGGTCGGCGAAAAGATCTAGCAGGCAATGGACGGCCACCGAAGAAGGGTTGGGCGACCAAGGGGCTGCCTGACTTGGGAAGCAAAGGGGTCGTCCAATTTGGGAGGCCGAAGGAATGGGCGGCCACGAGTCCGCCTGGCCTAGATGGCCATGGGGTCACCTGGATCTGGGTGGCCAAGAGGCCGCCCGATCCGGGCAGCCGGAGGGTGGGGTGGATAGGGGCCACCAGCCCTTTGCAGAAAAAGGACCGCCCATATCCGGGCAGCTAGGAGGCCACCCGATCAGGGAAACCAGAGGGCGCAGCAGCTTAGGGGCTGCCCACCACACCAGACACTGGTAATAGTGTGCCGGCGAACAAATGGTAGAGGGTCGATCGGGGAGGAAACCCGTCGGTGGATCGATCCGGAAGGCAAGGGCCGACCGACGACGGGATCTTGGCCGGCCGCCGAAGAAGGGTCGGGCAGCCAATGAGTCGTCAAATTAGGGTGGCCGAAGGACCAGGTGACCACGGGTCTGCCTGCCTTAGACGACCATGGGGCCGCCTAAATCTGGACGACCAAGAGGCCGCCCAATTCGAGCAGTCGTGTTGAAACCGAAAACTCGGTCTCTGTGGAGTTCACCATTGGGGAATGGGTGATCACACACTTACTTCTCCTCTGTGAGCTAAACAACTAAGAGAAAAGAGCCGGGGACAGACCCAAGGGCTTGGCTTGGAGGACCCACCACATACCCAGAAGATCTTAGAGCGCTTCCCCTCCTTAGACAAATGCCGAGCTAAGGATACCTCATAAAGCGCAAGAAGACGGGAGCACAAGAAAAACCTGCCTTCTGAGGTACCCACTTGGGTATATTTATAGATTTCTGAAAATGGTATGCTAACAGTCAATCTCAGATGTTCTAAACGGCTATAAGCAGTCCAAATTGGTCTGTCAACAGCGTAACTCAGCTGTTCTGAATGGATAGATACATTGATCTGAGGGCATCCAGGTAATTTTGCCTCTGGACCCTACTGGATGAATGATCTATGAGAGCACCACTCGACTGAAGGGGCGAATGCCGGGAGCACGACGCATTCGCCGCCTTGAAGCTCTTTTAAGGGGCGAGTGCCTGGCTGGGTGGCCACACGCCCAGCTTGGCGAGAATTGCCGAGTGCCCCTCTTTAGGCTTGGTCGAGTGTAGGCCTTGGGCTATGCGAATGCCCCTCTTTAGGCCTTGGGCGAGTGTAGGCCAAACTTCCTTACTCGCGCATCTGATGGGGTCCACTCATATAATATGAGGTTGTACATAATCCCCGATTTTTGCGAGCTTTAATAAAGCTCAGAAAGAATCATCCAACTCCACATATTCGATGAGTGGATGCTGACCTGGAAGAGAATCTTCTGTGGGACCTTTCGTGGACATATAAATATCCAAGTAGTGGCAAATGATCCCTGCTTTAATCCTCTATCATCGTTCTCGCCCCTAATCGCGATGTCGCTTTCCAAGGAAGCTCTAGACCTCCTCCGTGCTATCCAAGATAAGAACAAAACCTTGATGGGCTCACTCGTCCCCTGGCTCTCTCGAAGAGCACCTGGGTGATCCCCGAAGATGAAAAAAGCTAAAGTGGTCCGGCGCGACCTAGATAAGGATGAGTTGGCCTCTCAAAATCCTTCCCCACCCAAGACATCCTTGGTATTTGCATTCGCTTAGCACTGCTTATCCATTTTCATTGCCGAGATAAAATGCTGATTCGTCATATCTATTTGCAGATCCCGCCGATGGAGAAGGAAGTTAAGGAGGCGAGTGCTAAATCAGACTTACTGGGGAATGGGCACGGCCAGGTGGCCCGCAAGATCACCCCCTCGGGATTGATGTTCCTGCACAGGAGAAATGTAAACAATCTTCTAACTGTTAGCCTTTCATCCTCCGACTTACCTATCATTGTTTTTGCAGCTCCCACTTTCGGGACTTCGGGGTTGAGAGTTCCAACACTGAAATCCTTCGCTCGCGAGACACCTATAGATCTCGCCTCAACTCTACCCCCAACGGGCATCACCCCCAACCTTCAGTCTGAACTAATAATCTTCCCACCAGGCTTGGGAAAGAGAAACATATCCTTCGACACCCCCTTTGAGGGGTGTCCTGACACTTCTCGCCATCCTTCTGATAAGGATGCGGGTGCCGGATCAGGTAACTACTTTCACGATCTTTCGCGGGAGATGCGAGAGTTAAGCATATGTAACACCACTTATTGCAAGTTTTCGCGAGATCTCTTCTGACGTTGATATCGATGAGAAGTAGGTCTCGCCCCTTCCTTCTCCAGATTCAATTGCTGATTACCTAGGCAATCCAGAGGACATTGTTGGGATGAAAAGGTAGGTGGTCGAGATATTACGGAAACAATCGCTGCTGCTGCGCGGGATCGCCAATTGGGTGCGGGAGAATTAGGAATATGCTGAGGAGTGGCTTCTCAGCCTGGAGAATAGCTATACACAACTAATTGCCAATCTGTCGGGAGAGGTCGGTGGCGGGACGGAATATTCTGGCCTTCACATCGCACGAGTCGAAGATCAACTCTATCTCGCACAGGGAGAACTCCAGACCATTCGCTCTATCCACTATGCATGTGCCACGCCGGGAGCGGGAAGGGGAGGTCGGGGACGGTGAAGACGGACCCTTGGTGGGCCAACCGGCACTCGCCTCCCGCTCCTGTTTTATTTTATACGCTCTGTAATAATAACTGTCGGCCTTTATGCCGAATGCTGACAATTCGTTATAGTTGTATATTGTTTGATCCCTCTTTCTTTCCCGTCTTTTGTCGTATATATATATATATTTTATTTTTGTGGATGATTTTACTTATGTTGTTCCCCCTGCTTGAAACCGCAGTGCGAGTGAGGCAATGCGAGATCTCGCCTAGGGCCCAGGCCAGACCTAGGGCGAGATCTAAAAATGTGTTATCCGCACTTTTTGTGCCTTGATCATTTCCCACCCGAAATTTCCTATAAATAGATCGCCTACCTACCACATTAATCATCGCGTTCGATAGTTTTATTTTTCGGTCACTTTTCTTCCTCTTGCATTTGCGCCTTCACTTCCCCTTTTACTCTAGGCGAGATGTTTGGAGAGGGTGATGTCCAAAATAAGTGTGCCGCCGCATTCGCCGACTACCCATTCATGAATTGTAAAATGTCAGAGGAAGAATACCATTCGCTCGTGAATCTTTATATCACCCCAGGTTTCAAGGTGCAACGTCCATGTAGTAATGAATCGATCAACCACTTCTCGCCTTATGAACTCGCCATCAACGCTGAACACTTCGAGGTTGGGATCCGCCTCCCTATATGGCCTGAGGTCCGTCAAGCCCTGCGCTACTTCGGCGTATTTCCAACCTAACTCAATCCAAATTCCATAGCTCTGCTAGTCGCATTCGCCTATTATATGCGATCAGAGCAAATGGAGTTCAGCCTCCCAGTCTTCCGTAAGCTATTTAATTTTCACGCAGAGAGGTACGGGATCGCGTTCTTCTCCGGCAATTAGCTCAAGGCGAAAGGTCTCGCCAATAAGAACCATAACTGGGTTAGGCTGTTCATTTTTGTTTCTGGCGACTTAGGCAACCTCCCGCTATTACCGATCCAGCAAGATGAGTCTACCTACCGCCCTCCTAGTCTCAGCGGCCATGAGTCCAATCTCCACCAATTCCTCCTTGGGAAGGAATTCAACGTCATCTTCCTGAGGAGGAATGTCGACACGCTCCTGCCAGTTCTCGCCGGGGAGGGTATTTCTCGCATTCGCTACTCTAAAGATTATTAGGTCTGGAAAATTCTAACTTATGATACTTGTGACGGGGTGCGTGATCTCCCCCTCAACCTCCCATCTCTTGACAACACTGCTTCTTTTGCCGAGATGGCCCGTGCCGAAGCCGCCGCTGTGGCTTATAGAAGCTCGCTGAAGCCGCTGCCTAAATCAAGCGACAAAAAGCGGAGGCCTAACACACCGCCATCTACACTTTCTTCCAAGAAACTAACAACATCCGAGAAAACAACAACCACTGAGAAATCTAAAACTGCCGAGAGGCCAAAAGATGCCGAGAAGCCAAAGGCTGCCGAAAAACCCACAAATGACGTGAAGCTAACCACCGCTAATCTTGGCAAGGGTAAGAAGATTATCATTGATTCTCCTAAAAGCGGCGCCGACGGTGTGGTGAAGAGGGCGGGAGAGACCGGTGGGACCTCGACACAGGAGAAGCCGGAATCTAGGGGCCATAGGAATTTTGGCCCGGACAAAGTTGTGCTGAATGACAGGGAAGAGCCCATGTTGGTGTGGGATCGAAATGCCAATAGGGCCTCTATCTCTACCGTGCTCCCCTCTTGGCAGGAAGGCAATACCATCTCGGGCCAGACCTATGCATTGGCCTTCGACATGTATGGGCGGGACAGCACAGCCTACTATGACAGGGCGTTAATAAAGTCACTTGCCTATGAGAGCTCGCGGGCCCAATTTTGCGCTCTCGAGCTCGCGCATATGTCATCGCGCCGTAGCATCCATATTGCGCGTCAACTATCGGATGTTAGCACGATGCGATCCTCTCTCTGCTCGGAGGTGAAAAAGCTGAAAGGAGGATATCGCGGCCTCCAAGAAGGATCTCGCCCTGCGAGAGGCGGGAGTGGTAAATTCTTACTCTCTTGCTTGTATATTCGCCATGTTTTTTACTCTTCCCTCGATCCTTGGTCATTTTGCAGGATGTCGCAACTGTTTCCGTGAAGGACGTGCGTATTGCCCATCTAGAGGAAGAGAACAAGCAGATAAGGGCCCAAAATTAGCAGTGGATTGACTCGCTGATTCCTCCTCCCCCGAGCGAGAAGAAGGAGGCCCTGCTGCATACTCGACACGAGATCGACCTGATGATGCGGGTGCATGCCATCATGGGAGCTAGGTACACGCTCCAGATGATGCAACATGCCGACTTCCTTAACAACGATGATGAGAAGGTGACAACCGAGATCTTGATGTCGGAGCTCTTCCAGCCTGTTCCCAAGCCCATGCTGAGCGGGGATGAGGATTCTTTCGAGAGCGAGCACTTGGTCTCGTCGCCTTGAGGCTCTCGCCCCCCTTTTTTGTTTTCGCTTATACTTTTCCTTTCGGGCCTTGCCCCCTTTTGTCGATGTAACTATCCTGGATAAATGAAATATATTGTTATAAAATGCTTACTCTTCCTTTTATTCTTCATGATGTCGAGTAACGCGGTACTTTGAAATGCATTCGACTTATGCTCCTGCTTAAACCCAGGGTCGGAACATGTCGCGACCCCTTAGGCCAAATTTTGCTTAGGATTAGACTTCGCGCCACTCTCGCCCTTTTATCCCACGTGCGTGAAAGTTCTTGGGCCTGTGAGAGCGAGCTCTAGGCATTTGGATTGGCTTATCCTCTTCTGACTGGAGAGATCCCCTTACTTGGCGAGATTCCCGAGATCTTATCCTTTCTTTAAATAAAACCTTAGCCTTCGGTCCCGTTTTATTGGTGAGATTAGTTGAGTACTTATATTGAAAATCTCGTCCACCGAGGACCCCTGCCACGCCAGCTGGGTGAAAGTCTGACAGCCGAAGCAATTCTGGACAGCCTTGGAATAAGGGTCTTACTTTCCTTTGATAAACTGTCGGGCGCTACCACCGACCCAATCAGCTAGATGAGACACTGACGGTGGATGTTGAGCATAAACCAGACTCAACCCCAAGGTCATAATGACATCCAACGGGGATCCCGACCTTGCCAGCTAGGTGGAAGCTTGATAGCAGGAGCATTCTGGGACCTAACCCCAGGGCGAGAAGATATTCCTTTGGCCAACATCTGGGCGCTACCATCGGCCCGATCAACTAGGTGAGAGCTTGAAGGCGGATATTGAGCATCAACTGGACTCAACCCCAGGGTCATAACGAAGTCCAACAGGGATCCCATCCCTACCAGCTAGGTGGAAGTTGAAAGTAATTGTACCTAATCACCTAGAGGGGGGGGGGGGGGGGGGTGAATAGGTGACCTTAATCTTTTTGAACTTTTAGGCAGATTTAATCACAACAGACTGAATTAATCACAGAACATAAAACAGCAACCACAGAATCATACACACATAGAGTACACACAGTTTTATAGTGGTTCCCCAAGGTCTGGGTACATCCACTTTCCCCCTTCGCCTATCTAGTAGTGTACTAGATTCGGCCAAACTCCTCCACTATTCCTCAGATCCTCAGATCTTACACTCAGAACCCAAACCAGGTTCCTACAGCTCAGAGTGATCCCACTCCTACAACTCAGGCTCAACAGCCCTACCACTCAGTCTTCACAAAGACCTACACTCAGCCACAAGGCCTACACTCAGAGAAATGAATCTCCTACACTCAGGCACACAGGCCCTACCACTCAGCCTTTATAATTTCAGGCTTACAACTCAGTTCCCTAAGGATCCTACAAGAAATTAAGAATACAATGTATATAACCTCAACTCATAATAAGAGAGAAGAGTTGACAGGTTTCTTGATGAGTTCTTGGAAGAACTCTGCTGAGATCAACCTCCCTTGGCTTACTTCAAAGCTTCTTGAATGTAGAACACAGTAGGGTTGATTCTCTATGCAGCTGATCTTCAATCACTGCAACTTAAGTTTCAGATCTCAATCTAAAACCTTCTTCACAGCCTGGTTCAACAGCTATCTTCTTGGAAGGAGCTCACTCTCTCCAACTACTTAGATCTTCACTTGAATTGATTCTTCAATGAATTGCTTGATCTTCTTCACTCTTTGATGTGTTGATTATTGTCTGCTGTTTACAGAATAAGCCTTTATATAGGCCTTCTTCATGGTGACCGGCTGATCCGGTTTCTAACGACTTTCTGACAACTCTGACAGTTGCAGTAGACCGGCTGGAATGGCAGCTGTCATGTCATCCAATCACTTCTTGAATTTTCTATAACTGTCTGAAAGTGTCGAGACAGTCTGTCTTTAAGTGTTGACACTGATAGACTAAGTGTCGACACAAGTAGACTAAGTGTCGACACTAGCCTTCATGGTGTCGACACAACTCCTTGTGTTGTAGAAATTACTTCTCGACACAGCTTCTTCAACATGTGTCGACACTGATATTGTGTGTCGACACAAGTCCTTGTTCTTCAGTACTTTGTTGATTTCTTGTAAGTGTCGACACAACTCCTTTGTGTCGACACATCTTCTTGTGTTGAACTTGTCAAGTGTCGACACATATGCTTGGTGTCGACACATGCCTTCTGTGTTGAACCTTTTGCTGAGTGTCGACACATCTCCTTTGTGTTGACACTTGTACTTAGATTTTATTGCAATTTGCTGAGTGTCGACACAGCCTCCTAGTGTCGACACTTTCTTCATGTGCTGAGACTTTTGCTGTGTGTCGACACATTCTTCATTATGTCGACACATTCTTCTTGTGTTGAGACTTTGGCTGAGTGTCGACACATCTCCTTTGTGTCGACACTTGTACTTAGAATTTGTTGAACTTTTGCTGAGTGTCGACACAGCCTCCAAGTGTCGACACTTTCTGATGTCGACAAAGTTCCTCTGGGTGTCGACACTGCTTCTAAGTGTCGACACAGCTTCTCTGAACATTTCATCATTGAGTGTCGACACAACCTGTATGGGTCGACACTTTCCTTCTAGTGTCGACTCTGCATCCCTGGTGTCGACACAAATACTCCAAGTGTCGACACTGCTTATCTGGGTGTCGACACAAGTCTTCTTAGGTGTCGACACTTTTCTTCTGGGTGTCGACACGTGGACTTAGAAACTTTTCAGCTTTCCCTGCAAATACTTAACCTGCACAAGGTAACTCAAAATACATCAAATACATTTTGATGTATATCATTGAGTAGGGTGAGGCTTCTTCAAATCAGGTACATTTATCCCAATGTATCCAACAATCTCCCCCTATTTGGAGAAGTCATAACCCTTAGTTAATGATATACACCATACATAACAAAATCACAGTATGATGTAAAGCAGGATTATATAACAGGGTAAGTACATAAACATGTATAAGCAAAACATGTATACACAAATATTACAGAACATTAATGTAATAGATTTAACATATATCACATTGTTCTTCAACATATTCATTATCCAAAAGTTTACAGATAGTTTAAAAATCAAATGATTACAACTGTAAACTAAAGAAAAATTCTATCCTATTGCTGCTCAGGCTCCTTGATAACTATGCCCTTTCCAGATTGTATCTTTGCTTGGACAGGAGCTTCAGTATCTTCATCAGCAGCAGGCTTCTTTCCTTTAAGATCCTTCTTTTTCTGCTCTTCAGCCTTGATCTTCTGCCTTTCAAAGTAATGATAAGGCTTAGGAAAGTACTTGTTAGGCTCCTGTGCATTAGGAGGTAGCTTTCCCATCTTAGCCTTTCTTCTATATTGCACAATTGCCTCTTGCCTTGTCTCATGCTTCCTCCACTCCAGTTCAGAATACCACTTGTTTCTATCCTGGATATTATCTTTGGCAGCCTTCCATGCAGTCAAGATAATATTCTTGGAAGTGGGGCTCCATTGTTCAAAGTCAGGCCTCAATTCAGCTTGCTCCCTGAATCTCTTCTTAGACAATTGGGCCTCTTGTTCTTTCTGCAAAGCTTCTTGTTCTTTCAGTATAGCCTCAGGCACTGGCTGAACTACTTTTTCTATGATGACCTTCTGATTTCCCTCAGGTGGGCTATACATTGACTGTATATCCGCATGTATCATATCAAAATCTGGCGGAGGGTATATTACTTGAGCCACTTCAGCTTGCTCCCCTCCAAGATATGCGGGATTAATTCCAGACTCTGCCACATTATCATCATCATATAATGGAGGATATCCAAGGGTGGCTCTGATGGAATTTGAAATCCATTTTGCATGATCAGAGCTGGTTTTGACTAACACCCTCTCCCCCTTTATGACTTCTCTTTCAATGTGATCTCTTAGATCATCTTTCTGAAATCTGATTTGTGCATTTAGGTAATTTACTCCATCTTTGTAGAAAGGTTTCAACCTTTGGAGTTTTTCAGTGATTAACTTCTGAGAATCTTGAATTGCAGAAGTAACAACAGCGATTCCCTCTTGTAATGCTTTATCAAATTCTGCCTTAGCAGTAGCATTAGCTGTAGTCTGACCAGTAACTATATTCTTCATTTCGTGACTATTGCATTGTGTGAGGCAGTGAGATTATCATTCATTCTCATCTGATTCTCCAGAACATACCCTTGCTTCACTTCAAGTTCTTCCACTTGAGCTTTGATCTTCTCCTAATGAGTTGCTAGATAGACTACTGCATTTCCTCCCTTATGAAAGCAGTCAGTCATCTCTTTCTTATTCAGATTCATTTCAAATCTGATAGACTTAATATCTTGTGCAAGATCAAATTGTAAGGACTTATGACCTTCATCCATATAAGATTGCAAAGCCAGTCTTTGCTCATCCATCTTTATCTGTAATGCAACCATCAGAGAACTGAAATCTGTAGATGGTGCTGGTTGTGGTACAGGCTGTGGTGCTATGGTTTGTAAAGCTTTCTTATATGTCTGGCTTCTGCTCTTGAAAACTTGAAATTTTCTCTTCTTGGCTCTTGCAGCCTCTTCATCTTCAGATGTGCTGGCTATATCTACCCTGTCCTTAGGGCTAGAAGGTAAATCCTTGTCAGTCCTAGGGAACTGCTCAGCATCCTTTGAAACTTCAGGTTCTTTGCTTGCATTTTCTTCTATAATCTCCACATTCTCCCCCTCAATAATTACTATTTCCCCCTCAGCAGCATCACTTTATTTCTCAAAGTCTGTTTGGAGAAGGTCAGGGAACAATTCTTCTAAAGTAAATTCTTGTTGAGGATGAGGTGGAGAATCTCTAATCTCATCAACCACTTGATCAGATACCACTTGAGAAGCAACAGATGTGTCTTCCATGACAACATCTTGGGGTTGACTAGGAATCTGAGGTTGCTGATTAATATCAGTCAATCTGTCAGTCATATCTTCATTATCAAGAGAGAAATCTAATTGATTGATTGCAGTTATTACCTCAAGTATGGTTTGTGTAGCTCTTTCACTTTCTAATGGAGTTGGCTCTTCCACAAGTAAGGGCTCCCCCTGGATGGAATCCTGGTGATTTGGGCTTGCTTGAGGTAGCTCCCCCTGCCTTGGTGCTTCTTCTTATCTTGATGAAGATTGTCCAGCATTTCCAGTTGCTTCCTTATCAAGAGTAAAGATAACTTGCTCCTCAGAACTGCTTGATGATTTTTGAGCCATAGGGGCTGATTTCTTCTTCCTTTTCTGGGGTGTTACCTTCTCAGGAGTTGGCATTTTCTTAGTCAAGACTCTATCCCATCTAGAGAAGATTCTCATGTACATCTTCCTCATGTGATTGATCTTAGATCCAGCTGCTTGACTCATCACCTCTGGTAAACTACCAGCTAGGTATAGACTTAGAATTCTGCCCATATTGGGCTTCTTCATACTCTCTTTAATTTTCTCAAACACAACTGCAGACCAATTAGTTTCTAGTTTGAAAATAATCCTTGTCATGAGGCTAAACATGTGAGCTGAGATTCTGTCATGGCCTCCAGGCTTGCTCAGGATAACTTTGCCAACAATTTCAGATAGAAATTTGCCTTGCAAATTCATTCCCTTCCTATTGAAAACAGAACCTATCTTCAGGTTGGAGTCCAATCCACACCATGTTAGTGCTTCTCTAGTCTTGGATGCAGAAAAATCTTCTTCTTCCTAAGTCCTAGGTAGTTGAAGTACCTTTCTCAGACTCTTAGAAGAAACTTTCACCTTAGCCCCATGAACTCTTGACTTAATCTTGAGTCCTGAGTCATCTAATGTTGCTCCATTCAGAAATTCCAGAACTTCTTTCTTCCATATTTTGGTCGGCTCTGAAACAAGAAATTCTAATCCTGTCTCTTCTATTAGGGTTATCACTCTTTTGATCTCAGGTTCTGCGTCATCAAAAGCATGCCGCACGAGTTCATAACCTTCATTCACATTCTCTTCGAGCTTGGGCGCCATTAGGGTTTGAAGAAATTTGAATCTAGAGAAGAGAGGTGTCGACACACAAGTTTGGTCTCGAAACTTTTGTGAGCGTGTCGACAGACAAAGGTGAAACCCTATTTATACCTTTCTAGAATCGAAGATGAAATGGCACGTCAAAATACTCAAATTGTGTCGACACTGATGATAAGTGTCGACACAGACTTATAATGTCTCGACAACTATGTGTCGACACAAGTATAGTCGACAAAATATATGTGTCGACACTTGGTTATGTGTCGACACCGCTTAGCTCGACACTTAGTCGAGACTTTACCTGATTAATGTTGAGTAAATCCTAAGTGTCGACACCACCTTGGATGTGTCGACACCTACTATTTATGTGTCGACACTAATTCTCTTAAGTGTCGACACAGACTGTCTAGATGTGTCGACACCATTTCTCTGAAATGTCGACACCACTTTTCTGTGTCGACACAGACAACTCTGTGTGTCGACACCATTTTACTTAGCCAATTTTGAAAACTTATTCTAAGTTTATCATACCTAATTCAATTTTGAACCTATTGAATTTGGTTTCTTCTAAGGGCTTAGTATACATGTCAGCTAGTTGATTATCTGTATTAACATACTCTAGGGAAATATCTCCTTTTTCTACATGTTCTCTTAGAAAATGGTATTTTATTTCTATATGCTTAGTCCTACTATGGGAGACAGGATTGTTTGCAATAGAAATAGCACTAGTAGAATCACAAAATAGAGGTGTTCTACTTACTTGTATACCATAGTCTTCTAGCTGATGTTGTATCCATAGAAGTTGAGCACAGCAACTTCCTGCAGCAACATATTCTGATTCTGCTGTGGAGATAGCCACACTTGTTTGCTTCTTGCTACTCCATGATATCAGTCTTCCACCTAGGAATTGACAGGTACCAGTTGTACTTTTCCTATCTTCCTTGCAGCCTGCAAAATCTGCATCTGAATAACCTGTCAGTTCAAAGTCTCCATTCCTAGGGTACCAAAGGCCTAGATAAGGAGTGCCCTTAAGATATCTCAGTATCCTTTTGACTGCTGTCAAATGAGACTCTTTAGGGCAAGCTTGGTACCTAGCATAGACACATGTAGCATACATGATATCTGGTCTACTTACAGTCAAATACAAAAGTGAGCCAACTATCCCTCTATACAAAGTCTCATCTATAGGTTTCCCTGCATCATCTTTGCTAAGAGACATACTTGACCCCATAGGAGTTTTCATGGTACTGGATGATTCCATACCATACTTCCTTATTAATTCTAGAGTGAACTTAGACTGGCATATGGATAAACCATTCTCAGTATGTCTAACTTGGAGACCCAAGAAGAACTTAAGTTCCCCCATACTGCTCATTTCAAATTGTCCTTGCATTAGTTTTGCAAACTTTTTGCAAAGACAACTTTCAGTAGACCCAAATATGATGTCATCTACATATATTTGGACTAGTATGATCTTGCCTCTGGATTCCCTAAGGAATAGAGTCTTGTCTATTTTCCCCCTTGTGAATTTATTCTCAATGAGGAAACTAGACAGGGTTTCATACCAAGCCCTAGGGGCTTGTTTTAACCCATACAAAGCCTTCCTAAGTCTATAAACATAATTAGGTTTAGTTGAATCAACAAAACCTGATGGTTGTTCCACATAGACCTCTTCCTTCAGATTACCATTCAGAAAGGCTGACTTAACATCCATTTGGTATACTTTAAACCCTTGATAGGTTGCATAGGCCAAAAACATCCTTATTGCCTCCAGTCTGGCTACTGGAGCAAAGGTTTGATCAAAGTCAATACCTTCTTCCTGCCTATATCCCTTAGCAACCAGTCTTGCTTTGTTCTTCACAATAACTCCATGTTCATCCATCTTGTTCCTGAAGATACACTTAGTTCCAATTATGTTGTGGTCTTTTGGTTTAGGAGCAAGCTCCCAGACTTTGCATCTCTTGAACTGATTCAGCTCCTCTTGCATTGCCTCAATCTAATGAGGGTCTAGGATGGCTTCTTCAAATTTCTTTGGCTCAACTTGGGATAGAAAACTGGAGTATAATACTGAACTTAGATTTCTGCTCCTTGTTTGTAACCCTTGTCTTAGATCACCAATAATTTGATTAGCTGGATGATCTTTTAGATGTCTATTTGCTGGAGGTAGCCTGTCTTCAGGTTGTACTCCTTCAGCTTCTTCAACTTACTGCACCCCTTGGTCATCTTCTGCATCAGGTGCATCTAGTAGTCCCCATGGACAACAACCACTATCTTCTACTTGCTGACTTGTAGAAGGACCTTCTTCAATAGTGAGCTTGTCCATCTTCTCAGTCACACCTGTGGAGCTGCAAATACTTCTAGACAATTCATTGTCAATGAGTCTAGCTTCATCAAATACTACATGTACTGACTGCTCTATAACTTGAGTAGTCAAATTGTAGACCCTATAAGCCTTACTGTTATTGCTGTACCCAACAAAGATCCCCTCTTGGGATTTGGCAGCAAACTTGGTTAAGTAAGACTTACCATTGTTAAGTATATAGCATTTACAACCAAAGATCCTGAAATAGGATAGATTTGGTTTTCTGCCTTTCACAATCTCATAGGGGGTCTTATTGTGGCTTTTGGTGATAGTAGCCCTATTAATTACATGGCATGCAGTGTTTACTGCCTCAGCCCAGAAATATTCTGGGAGAGATGTGTCACTTAATAGGGTTCTACCACCCTCTATCAAGGTTCTATTTTTCCTTTCAGCAATGCCATTTTGCTGAGGTGTTCTTGGTGAAGAAAATTCCTGAAATATCCCAAACTCTTCACATAGCTTTGTCATACTATCAGACTGGAATTCAGTACCATGGTCACTTCTTATTTTGACCACTGTACTGTCTAACTCATTCTGAATTTGTTTGACAAAACTATAAAAGATACTAGGTGTTTCAGATTTCTGTCTAAGGAAGAACACCCAGGAAAACCTTGAGTAGTCATCTACAACCACAAATGTGTAGACCTTCCTACCTAGGCTGTGAACTGGCATAGGACCAAAGAGATCCATATGCAAGAGGTATAAGCACCTCACAGCATCTTTGTTCTCAATGCTATTAAAGGTGGATCTAGTCTGCTTGCCCTTTTGACAAGCTGAGCATATCCCATCTTTAATACACTTAACCTGAGGACCATTCCTCACTAACTCTTTGCTATAGAGTTGGCCAATTGTCTTGTAGTTAAGATGGGCTAGCCTCTTGTGCCATTTGACACAATGAGAGACTTTCTCATCAGCTACAAGACACACTGGAGAAACATTATTCTCACACATAATGTCTAGACAATAGACATTTCTCTTTCTGTAACCAGTCAGAATGATCTCTTGATCATTTGATCTCCTGATATGACAACCATTTTTGACAAATGAGATGTCATATCATAAATCACTCAACTGACTTATACTAATGAGGTTGTGTTTCAAACCTTTAACATAAGCCACTTGAGTAATAGTTATAAGGTTGCTAGAAATGTTACCAAAATCTTTGATGATTCCTTTTTCAGAACCACCAAAGGTGACTTTAGGACCATCCTTGATTGTTGTGTAGTCCTTCAGCAATCCCCTAGTTCCAGTCATGTGCCTGGAACATCCACTGTCCAAGTACCATATTGGGGCATGGTCACTTGGACTCACCTGCAAAACAGATTTGTTAACCTTAGAACCCAAATAATTCTTGGGTCCTTGGTGCTGGTTAGTTTGCCTCTTAACAAAGCTACCTGTAGCTTTTCTAGCAGGCAGATTGCTACTCACCTTGGCACTAGAATTGTGCCAACAGTCTATGGAAAAGTGGCCAACCTTGCCACAACACCAGCACTCAAATCTGTTGTACCTTTGCTTGGGTATAACCCTGGCTGATTTATCTACAGCAGGCTTGTTGAGTACTGGGGCTTTGCCCTTTGACTTGGACTTTACAATCCTAGCAGGTTGTGTAAACCCTAATCCAGTTTTACCCTTTTGATGTACAAATTCATCTATCAAAGGTAAAATAGATTTTGGTTTAGAATACCTTGCAACTATATCTCTCTCCTTCTGAAGACTAATCTCCAGATTTCTGATTTGATCATTTTTAAATGTTATAGTCCCCATCTGAATAACAGTTATGTTCTTCAGCCTGACTATTTCATTTAATTTTTGATCAATCTCCTTATCAAAATTTGTTGCAGCAACTTTAAATTTAGCAATCTCCTTAGCCTGACTCTTGACCAAAGATTTGCTTTTCTTTAGAGCTTGCAACACTACTCTATATTCATCAATCAATTGATGAATGTCTCCTTCAGATTCAGATTCACTCTCATCACTTGATGCTGATGAATCTGATTCTGAACTAGCACTAGAAATTGAACTTAAAGAACAATTTTGTACCTGACTAGGTCCAGGCTGCTCCTGGATTTTGTCACCTTCAGATAAGGCCATCAGTCCCTGGCACTGATTGTCCTCTTGCTCATATATAGAGTTCATTAACTGGATGAACTCCTCCTCTTCTTCTTCAGCAAACAGTCCAATGTAAGCTTCAGCTTCTGAATCAGTTTCTGAAGAAGACATATCTGACAGATTTTTATCCTTCTTTGCAACAAAGGACCTTTCCTTTTTGCCCTTGATTAGAGTCTTCTTCTTCTCAGTAGACTCTTTCCTTTTCTCTGGACAGTCAGCAACAACATGTCCTTGTCTGTTACAACAATAACATACAATCTTTGAAGATGTAGTTCTACTTGTCTTGGGCTTTCTCCTGTCATTCTTTGATGACTTCTGTGAAGTGGATGGCTTAGACCTCCACTGTTTCTTCTTTAGGAACTTCTGAAAATGTCTTGTGAAAGCTGCAAAGTCCTCATCACTCTCACTGCTTTCAGAATCTTTACTGTCTGACTCATCTGTCTCAGTCTCAACAACTTTTGGTGGTGGAGATGGAGACTTACTTTTATATTTCTTGGTGGCTTCTGTCTTGAATGCCACAACTCTTTCTTTATGCTCTATTCTGGTAGTCTTCTCCTCCTCTTTCCTAACCATTAGCTGCATTTCATAGGATAACAGCTTTCCAAACAATATTGGAGGAGGAATATCTGCTAACTTGGCCATTTCCCTTATGGCACAAATCTTGGTATCCCAATCTTTAGTTAGGGATCTCAAGAACTTATCATTCAGCTCATAATTGCTGAATTCTCTTCCATAGGACATTAGCTAATTAACTATCCTATAGAATTTCTTGTAGCACTCAGTTATGCTATCAGACCTGCCTTGCCTGAAGCTCTCATATTCTTGGTTTAACAAAGACTTTCTGTCCTGTCTAACTTCTTCATAACCCTCCATGTACACTATCAGAGTATCCCACATCTCCTTTGATGTTTTACAGTGTATCAAGTTCTGAAATGTAGCATCATCTATGACACTTACTATTATATTCTGGGCCCTTTTGTCCATGGTGGCCAGAATAATCTCATCCTTGGTCATTTCAGAAAAGTCTTTTGGAGTTCTCTGATTTGCATCCAACACAGATACCTTCATTGGCACATAGGGCCCTTCTTTGACTGTGATATAAATTCTAGGGTCAGAGGCTTCCATAAATAGCCTAACCCTTTCTTTCCAAATGCCAAAAATCTCCTTTCTACAAATTGGCAACTTCATGGATCCAAGTTCTTTGTGATTCTCTGTGGAACCCATTTTCTTAATTTTCTTGATTCTGCACTTGATTATACTGAATCTGCCAACAGGATCTACTCAGACAGTTATGTTCTCTTTTGAGTAACCTGCCTCTGATACCACTTGAAAGTAATTATACCTATTCACCTAGAGGGGGGGGGGGGGGGGGTGAATAGGTGACCTTAATCTTTTTGAACTTTTAGGAAGATTTAATCACAACAGACTGAATTAATCTCAGAACATAAAACAGCAACCACAGAATCATACACACACACACAGAGTACACACAGTTTTATAGTGGTTCCCCAAGGTCTCGGTACATCCACTTTCCCCCTTCGCCTATCTAGTAGTGTACTAGATTCGACCAAACTCCTCCACTATTCCTTAGTTCCTCAGATCTTACACTCAGAACCCAAACCAGGTTCCTACAGCTCAGAGTGATCCCACTCCTACAACTCAGGCTCAACAGCCCTACCACTCAGTCTTCACAAAGACCTACACTCAGCCACAAGGCCTACACTCAGAGAAATGAATCTCCTACACTCAGGCACACAGGCCCTACCACTCAGCCTTCATAATTTTAGGCTTACAACTCAGATCCCTAAGGATCCTACAAGAAATTAAGAATACAATGTATATAACCTCAACTCAGAATAAGAGAGAAGAGTTGACAGGTTTCTTGATGAGTTCTTGGAAGAACTCTGCTGAGATCAACCTCCCTTGGCTTCCTTCAAAGCTTCTTGAATGTAGAACACAGTAGGGTTGATTCTCTATGCAGCTGATCTTCAATCACTGCAACTTAAGTTTCAGATCTCAATCTAAAACCTTCTTCACAGCCTGGTTCAACAGCTGTCTTCTTGGAAGGAGCTCTCTCTCCAACTACTTAGATCTTCACTTGAATTGATTCTTCAATGAATTGCTTGATCTTCTTC
Source organism: Platanthera guangdongensis (assembly GCA_039583875.1). Classification (NCBI taxonomy): domain Eukaryota; kingdom Viridiplantae; phylum Streptophyta; class Magnoliopsida; order Asparagales; family Orchidaceae; genus Platanthera; species Platanthera guangdongensis. The sequence goes on along the minus strand of CM077153.1, from coordinate 225,075,763 downwards.
ACTCTTTGATGTGTTGATTATTGTCTGCTGTTGACAGAATAAGCCTTTATATAGGCCTTCTTCATGGTGACCGGCTGATCCGGTTTCTAACGACTTTCTGACAACTCTGACAGTTGCAGTAGACCGGCTGGAATGGCAGCGGTCATGTCATCCAGTCACTTCTTGAATTTTCTATAACTGTCTGAAAGTGTCGAGACAGTCTGTCTTTAAGTGTCGACACTGATAGACTAAGTGTCGATACAAGTAGACTAAGTGTCGACATTAGCCTTCATGGTGTCGACACAACTCCTTGTGTTGTAGAAATTACTTCTCGACACAGCTTCTTCAACATGTGTCGACACTGATATTGTGTGTCGACACAAGTCCTTGTTCTTCAGTACTTTGTTGATTTCTTGTAAGTGTCGACACAACTCCTTTGTGTCGACACATCTTCTTGTGTTGAACTTGTTAAGTGTCGACACATCTTCTTGGTGTCGACACATGCCTTCTGTGTTGAACCTTTTGCTGAGTGTCGACACATCTCCTTTGTGTCGACACTTGTACTTAGATTTTATTGCAATTTACTGAGTGTCGACACAGCCTCCTAGTGTCGACACTTTCTTCATGTGTTGAGACTTTTGCTGTGTGTCGACACATTCTTCATTATGTCGACACATTCTTCTTGTGTTGAGACTTTGGCTGAGTGTCGACACATCTCCTTTGTGTCGACACTTGTACTTAGAATTTATTGAACTTTTGCTGAGTGTCGACACAACCTCCAAGTGTCGACACTTTCTGATGTCGACAAAGTTCCTCTGGGTGTCGACACTGCTTCTAAGTGTCGACACAGCTTCTCTGAACATTTCATCATTGAGTGTCGACACAACCTGTATGTGTCGACACTTTCCTTCTGGTGTCGACTCTGCATCCTTGGTGTCGACATAAATACTCCAAGTGTCGACACTGCTTCTCTGGGTGTCAACACAAGTCTTCTTAAGTGTCGACACTTTTCTTCTGGGTGTCGACACATGGACTTAGAAACTTTTCAGCTTTCCCTGCAAATACTTAACCTGCATAAGGTAACTCAAAATACATCAAATACATTTTGATGTATATCATTAAGTAGGGTGAGACTTCTTCAAATCAGGTACATTTATCCCAATGTACCCAACAGAAGTCTGACATCAGGAGCATCCCGGGACCTAACCCCAGAGCGAGAAGATATTCCTTTGGCCAACCTCCGGGCGCTACCATCGACCCGATCAGCTAGGTAAGAGCTTGACAACAGATGTTGAGCATCAAACAGACTCAGCCCTAGGGTCATAACGACGTCCAACGGGGATCTCGACCCTACCAGCTAGGTGGAAGCCTGATAGCGGGAGAATCCCAGGACCTAACCCCAGAGCGAGAAGATATTCCTTTGGCCAACCTCCGGGCGCCACTATCAGCCCTATCATCTAGGTGAGAGCCTGACAGCAGATGTTGAGCATCAATCAGACTCAGCCTCAGGGTCATAACGACGTCTAACGGGGATCCCGGCCCTGCCAGCTAGGTGGAAGCCTGACAGCGGGAGCATCCCGAGACCTAACTCCAAAGCGAGAAGATATTCCTTTGGACAACCTCCGAGAGCTACCATCGGCCCGATCAGCTAGGTGAGAGCCTGACGTTAGATATTGAGCATCAACCGGACTCAGCCCCAAGGTCATAACAACGTCCAACGGGGATCCCGGCCCTACCAGCTAGGTGGAAGCCTGACAACGGGAGCATCCCGGGACCTAACCCCAGAGCAAGAAGAAATTCCTTTGGCCAACCTCCGGGCGCTACCATCAGCCCGATCAGATAGGTGAGAGCCTGACGGTAGATGTTGAGCATCAACTGGACTCAGCCCCAGGGTCATAACCACGTCCAACGGGGATCCTGACCCTGCCAGCTAGGTGGAAGCCTGACAGCAGGAGCATCCCGGGACCTAACCCCAGAGCGAGAAGATATTCCTTTGGCCAACCTCTGTGCTCTACCATCAGCACGATCAGCTAGGTGAGAGTCTAACGATGGATGTTTAGCATCAACCAGACTCATCATGATAAATACTTGCCACAAGCTTGACCTGCAAGAGGGGTGGTGCATCAAAGAATTTTATTCATTAAAGTAGAGTACATACATGTTTTTATTGATAGAAATGTTTCAAGTCATCACCGCTCCAGGTGTGTCTTAGGGTCTCGCCCTCTACATTCCGGAGATGGTACCCTCCTGATCTTAGAGCCTCCCCAATAATGTACGGGTATTCCCAGTTGGGGTTGAGCTTTCCCGCTGCGAATGTCTTTCCTGCCGCATCCACCTTCTTTAGGACCAAATCCCCTTCCACGAACTATTTGACACTGACATGCTTGTCGAAGTAATTGGCCATTCTTCTTTTCACTTCTTCCTGGCGGATGGCCGAGAGGTCATGCAGCTCCTCTATTTTGTCAAGGGAGAGACACAGCTCTTCCTCATTCTCAGCCTACAACTCCTCCTTGCCTGCCTCTGCCTCGACCACCCGAGGTGTTCGGACCTCGAACTCTATCGGAAGCACAACCTCGCACCCATGGGAGAGCTTGAAATGGGTCTCCCCCGTAGCCGTGTTAGGAGTAGTCCTCTGGGCCCAAAGAACCAAAGGAAGCTGCACCACCCAGCTACCCTTCAAGTTCTTTACTTTCTTCTTCAGGAGATTCACGATGATCTTGTTCGCCACCTCCACCTGCCCGTTGCTGTTGGGGTGATGGACCGATGCGAACCTGAGATCAATCCCGAGATGCCCACAGAAACTAATGAACTCGGTGCTGGCGAATTGAGGCCCGTTGTCCGTGACTATGGACTGCAGCAACCCTTGCCGACAGATGATCTCCCCCCAAACAAAGTTTCTGATAACCTGGGAGTTCACCTTGGCCAGCGCCTTCACCTCCAACCATTTTGAAAAATATTCTATCATGATGAGCAAGAACCTCCTCTACCCGCTGGCCTGGGGAAAAGGTCCCACCAAATCCATTCCCCAGATGGCAAAGGGCCAGGGGGCTGTGATACTTCTGAGGTGCTGGGTTGGTTGTAGTTGGAGGGGGGAAAACAACTGGCACTTGTGCCACTTCTTCGTGAACTCTGCAGTGTCGTGGCCTAGGGTAGGCCAGAAGTACCCTTGCATTACAATCCTTCCTTCTAGGGTCCGACTCCCGTAGTGACTCCCACAATCCCCGGAGTGGACCTACTACAAGATTCTCTGGACCTCCCTCTCGGCCACGCAACGTGCCAACATCCCTGAGAGGGTCTTTTTGTACCACTGCCCATCGCGGGCGAGGTAGTACGCTGACTTGTACATGAAATGTTTTTATCCATCCCCTCCGGATACTCCCATGTGGAAAGGAACGTTGTGAAAGGGTTCGTCCACGAGGGGCGTTGATCCACATCCATCAATTCTCCCTCTTCGATGGAAGGGCGGAATAGATGAGTGATGGTACCCCCCATTGGGGACCATGCTTTTCCAGCTGATCAACCTATTCGTTTTCCTCCCTGGGCATGTGTCGGATCCAGAAGGTATGAACATGCCGATGACCCCCTTCACCTTCGCTAAGTATAACTAAAGGGTGCGTTCCCTCGCCTCAAACTCCCCGTTGATCTGGGAAGCCACCACCATGGAGTCAGTGAGGACCTCCACATCAAGCACTCCCAATTCCCTATCCAGACGCAGTCCTGCAATCACTGCCTCGTACTCGGCCTGATTGTTAGTAATGGAAAAATGGACAACTATTATTTGCTCTATCCTTGTTCCTTGGGGGCTTTCCAAGATCACCCCCACCCCAAGGAATGCTTACCTGAGGCGCCATCCACCATTACCTTCCAAGGAACTGGGCGAGTGAGTTCTACCTCCACCACCTTGACCACGTAGTCAGCTAGAAAGTCAGCCATCGCTTGGGCCTTGATCGAGAGGTGGGGGACAAAAGAAATATCGAACTCGCTCAACTCCACTGACCACTTCGCCAACCTGCCCGAATGCTCCACCCCCTCGAAGATGTTGCGGAGGGGATGGTCAGTCACCACTCTGACGGAGTGTGCCTGTAAATAGGGTCGGAGCCTCCGAGCCGAGATGACCAGAGCGAAGGCCAGCTTCTCCAGGATGGGATACCGAAGCTCCGCCTTCCTCAGGACCCGACTCACATAATAGATCGACAACTGCTTCTTCCCCTCCTCTCGAACCAGGACGGATCTCAAGGCCTCTGCTCTGACCCCGAGATACAAAGACAGGTCCTCCCCCTCCTTCGGCCCTTGGCGTAGGGGGGCCTGAGTTAACTGTCTCTTCAAGGCCCGGAATGCCTCCTCGCATTCCCCAGTCCACTCAAACTTCTTACCCCCCTCAATGTTTTGAAGAATGGGGAGCACTTCTCTCCGGCCCGGGAGAGAAACCAACTTAGCCCTGCCAGCTTCCCCATCAACCACTGCACCTCTTTAGCATTCCGAGCCGACCAAAACTCCATGATTGCTTTGACCTTGTCAGGATTTCATTCCACCCCTGCGGGGGTGAGGAGATGGCCCAAGAACTTCCCCCTACGAGCCCCTGTACAACCCCGTGTTCGCCGAGTGGGTCTGCCAGGCCAGGCGAGCGGACCAAGGCACCCTGCCCCCACTTAGAACAACATGCGGGCGGGTTTTGGATAGCCAACTTGCTCTTGCCGAAGCCAGGCGGGCGAGCCGCGCGAGCTGGTACCTCCCCCCTCGCACTCGCCTTGAGTTCATCGAGCAGAGTTCGAGCTCGGCATTCGTCGAGCAGAGTTTGTGGTCCGCATTCGTCGAGCAGAGTTTGTGGTCCGCATTCGTCGAGCAGAGTTTGAGCTCGGTATTCGTCGAACTAATATTTAGGGTTAGGTTCGATGGGTCCAGATCAGCGAGCCCCCCTCCGGGGCTCCTACAGCGGCAGTTTGAGATCGGGCCAGCCCGCTCTTCTACAAGCGACATGGCCGCCAGCCCGCCTCGACAGAGACATTGGCCGGTCGCGGTGGCCTGGCTCGCTCTCGCCCAAGAGGAGATGACGAGCTGCGGGAGCCAGGTCGCACCCGCCCCCTGGGCATGAAGAGCAGTGGCGAGCTGACCTCCATCTCCATGGGACCTGCACAGTGGGGCCCAGAGGTAAAATTACCTTGATGCCCCTCCCATGGGTGCAAATAGCTTGTTGGAACAGCGGAGTTGCGTTGTTGGCAGACCAAGTTGGGTTGCACATAGCTGTCCAAAACAACAGAGGTTGGCTATTTGCAGGCCATTTCCAGAAATCTATAAATAAGACCCATGGGGCACCTCAGAAAGCATGCTTTCATACTCACTTACTCCTTAGTCATTTAGTTCTTTATGAGGTAGCCTTAGCTAGGCCTTTGGCTAAGGAGTGGAAGCGCTCTAAGATCTTTTGGGTGTGTGGTCGGTCCTCCTCGCCGAGCCCTTGGGTTTGGTCTTCTTTGCTCCCCTTGTCATTCTGCTTATAGGAGAGAAGTAGGTGTGCGATCACCCCTACCCCAAGAGTGAACTCCACAAGAGACCGAGTTTTTGGTTTCAACATTTTAGTGCGGTGAGCGTGGAGAGTGGTCAGCACAGAAAATTTCCAGCAGGCTCAATGACAGGAGGACAAGGCTCAGACAGGTCCGACTCTCCGCCCCCGCCACCCCTGGCCACAGTGGGAATGTTTGAAGATTTCAAGAACGAGGTAGTCAGCCTTGTCAAATTCGCACTCGGCGCGCGGGCCGAGTGCTCGACTCCAGCCATTCCAATTGCTGCTGCCCCGTCTATGGGCGAGGAGGCTCCTGACATGCGAGCTGGGAAGGAGGTCGCCGAAGAAGGAAGGGGAGGCGAGCTCCCCGGGCACGTGCTTTTCCCCGGCTCGGCAGGCGCAGGCCGGTTCGGTGACATGGGCGCACGGGGTGCTCTGACTCACCCGGTAGGGGGAGGCAGCCCCTTTAACGAGCTGGTCTCTTCCGCCCCAGTTCCGGAGGGGTTCAGGGAACCCGAAATGTCTTACTACACCGGGAAGGGAGACCCGGTCCAGCACGTCCAGTGGTTCGAGGACGTGGTCTCTATCCGGCAGATGTTGGATGGCTTTAAGTGTCGGCTCTTCACCATCACCCTCAAGGAAAAGGCGAGGGAGTGGTTCCACCAGTTGTTGGCCAGCTCCATCTACTGCTTCGAGGACCTGCGCTGAGGGTTCATGTTGAGGTTCACCACCTCCAAGAGGAGGAAGAAGGAGTCGGAGTCCCTGTTCCACATCAAGCAGGGGGTGAATGAGACCTTGGGGAGTTATGTTGATCGGTTCAAGGAGGAGGTCACCCATGTCCAGGAGATGTCAGGCCATAGCCTGATGATGACTTTCACCCTGGGGCTGCAACAGGGATTCTTCAGGATGGAGTTGAAGAGAGTGTCACCTCTCTCCTACGAGGAGCTGATGGAGAGAGCGGCGAGAGAAGTAGACGAGGAAGCGTAGAATCCAGTGTTTGCCCGAAAATTGGCCAGGTGGGCCACGAAGGAAGAGAAGGAGCCAAGAGGTGGCAGGGTGCAGGAGGAGAGGAGAGCTGAACATCGGCAGAGGGAGCAGATGCAGCTCCAGGGACAACAGCAACCCAGGTGGGGGCGACAGGAGCCGGACCGTCGGTTGGGCTGGAGGCCCGAGTGGCAAGACCAGGGGACACAAAGAGGATACCAGGGAAAAGACCACTACCAGGGGGGCCAGGATCAATTCCACCCCCCGGGTTGGAGGCAGGTGCAAAGACCTCCCCTCCCCAATCAAGATCAGGCTATGACCATAGCCATGGGGGAGAGGAGAGAGCGGCGCAGAGGAGGAGAAGAGAAGTTAGGGTGGAATTGCCCTATTGTGACTTCCACCAAGAGGAAGGGCACGCCACGACCACATGCTCGGAGTTCTTCGAGATGAAGGGAAGTAGGGAGCAACAACAGCAACACGGGTGCCAGGATGTGAGGATTGAGGAGGTCCTACCTTGGGCGGAGGAGGATCTGTGCGAAGACCGGGCAGATGTCGGGACCGAGGAGGGATCAGAGTGATCCACGGGAGGGGGGGGGGGGTGGTAGTAGAAGCCTCTCTGATGGCGAGCCTCCATACTATATACCGTTGGAGCATTGACTCCACATCCTAAACCCCACCCTCAGAAGAGAGGATTACCTTCTCAAGGACTGATATGTCGGATCATGAGGATCCCTTTTGCAATGCGCTGGTCATACAGACGGCCATCAAAAATTTAACCGTATCCCGGATCCTCATTGATAATGGAAGCTCCATCAACGTCATCTTCAAGAAGGCATTCGACGCAATGAAGGTGGAGGCGAAGAGGGTGCTGGCCTCGGATGGGCCCTTGTTTGGATTTTCGGGGGAGAGGAAGGAGGTAGAAGGAGGAGTGGGGCTCCATGTCTCCCGGGGAGGGGGGGGGGGTAGTCCCAGAATTGCAGGTTTGTCATTGTGGACGCCCCCAGCAGCTACAATGCCATATTTTGGAGGCCCCTCATCAGCGCTTTCCACTGCATCCCCTCATCCTTCCGCCAATGCTTGAAGTTTAATGCCGAGGGGATCCAGGTCCGGGGTGACCCCAAAGTGGCACGAGAATGCTACGTCACCACCGTAAACTCCATATCTTGGCAGGATGGAGCCGAGAAGATGGAGCGGAGGATGGAAGTGGCGGAGGAGGAGGCCGACAGGGAGGAGATGGAGGTGGAGAGCGGCACCGAGGTAGAGGTGACTGAAGGAGACTAGGAGGAGTTGGCTGAGGCAATGTCCATGGAGGAAGAGGTGGAGGCAGAGGTTCTCGTCCCAGAGGAGAGGGACATCAGAGAATGGGGGGAGCAGTCCAGGCTGGAGTCTGCAAAAGAGGTGGTGGAGCTGGAGGTTCTTACCCTTGGAGGCAGGGTGGAGAAGGTTCGCGTCAGCGGGGGGCTTACCCCAGAGGCTCAAAACAGGATGTTGGCATGCATCCAAAAGAACGTGAACATCGTCGCATGGAGCGCCGCGGAGATGCCGGAGGTTGATGCGGATGTGGCTTTCCACCATCTCAACTTGGACCCGGGAGCATGCCCGTCCAGCAGAAGAAGAGGTCCATCGCGGACAAGCTGGCCGAGCCTATCAGAGAGGAGGTGACAAAGCTTCTCAAGGTCGGCTTTGTATCTGAAATACAATACCCCGGCTGGGTCTCCAATGTAGTCATGGTTAAAAAAGGAGACGGTTCGTGGTATATGTGTGTTGATTTTTCCTTGCTTAATAAATCATGCCCTAAGGACTGTTATCCCTTGCCTCGGATCGACGCGCTAGTTGACTCAGCCGTCGGTTTTTCTGTAATGAGTTTTTTTGATGCATTTTCAGGTTATCACCAAATTAGGATGCACTCCCCAGACGTCAAGGACGTCTCGTTCATCATGGGGGATGGGTGCTACTACTACAAAATGATGCCCTTTGGGCTGAAGAATGCGGGGGCGACCTACCAAAAGATGATGGACATGGTCTTCCAGGAACAGAAGGGGAGGAACCTGGAGGTGTACGTGGACGACCTCATGATCAAGAGTCAGGATGTGGACTCTCACCTTCGGGACTTGGAAGTAAACTTCGCCACCCTGCGCAAGTATAAGATGAGGTTGAACCCCATGGAATGTGTCTTAGGGGCTAGCAAAGGAAAGTTCTTGGGGCATCTCCTCACCCCACAGGGATCGAGCCAAACCATGATAAGGTCAAGGCTATCATGGAGCTGGGGTCGCCGCGGAATACTAAGGAGGTGCAACGATTGTCGGGTAAGCTGGCAGGATTGAGCCGGTTCCTCTCCCGGGCCGGGAGAAGTGCTCCCCTTATTCAAAATGCTAAGGGGAGGTCAAAAATTCGAGTGGACCAAAGAGTGCGAGGAGGCATTTCAAGCTCTTAAAATGCAGTTGACGCATGCTCCATTGCTCCAAGGGCCGAAAGAGGGGGAGGACCTATTTTGTATCTCGGGGTTGGAACGGAGGCCTTGAGCTCTGTCTTGGTGCGTGAATAGGGGAAGAGACAGCTTCCCATATACTATGTGAGTCGGGTTCTGAGGAAGGCCGAGCTCCGATATCCAATCTTGGAAAAGCTGGCATTCACCCTGATCATCTCATCCTGAAGGCTGCGGCCCTACTTCCAGGCACACTCCATCCGAGTGGTGACTGACCATCCCCTCCGCAACATCTTTGAAGGGGTGGAGCATTCAGGCAGGTTGGACAAGTGGTCGGTAGAGTTTAGCGATTTTGACATCTCCATCATCCACCGCCTCTCGATCAAGGCTCAAGCAATGACCGATTTTTGGCTGATTATGTAATCGAGGTGGCGGAGGAAGAGCTCACTCATCCGACTCCATGGAAGGTGAAGGTAGATGGCGCTTCAGGATGGCATTCCCAGGGGGTGGGGGTGATCTTGGAAAGCCCCCAGGGAACTAGAATCGAACAAACGGTGGTGGTGCACTTTCCCATCACCAACAACCAGGCCGAGTATAAGGCCGTGATAGCAGGGCTGCGCCTGGCCACGGAGCTGGGGGTGTTGGACGTGGAGGTCCTCACCGACTCCGTGGTGGTAGCTTCCCAGATCAACGGGGAGTTTGAGGCAAGAGAGTCTACCCTACGATTATACCTAGCCAAAGTGAAGGGCGTCGTCGGCACATTCCAAACCTTATCCATCTGACACGTGCCCCAGGAGGAGAACGAGCGATTCAATCAGCTAGCAAAGCATGGTCCCCGGGTGGGGGGGGGGGGGTAGCATCACCGACCTATTCCACCCTTCCATCGAAGAGGGAGAGCTCATGGAGATATATCAGTGCCCCTCATGGATGAACTCAGTCACAACTTTCCTCTCCATGGGAGAGTATCTGGAGGGGGAGGGCAAGAAGAAGCTCAGGTACAAATCGACATACTACCTCCTCCGGGACAGACAGTTGTACAGGAAGACTCTCTCGGGGATGCTGGCCCATTGCGTGGCTGAGAGGGAAGTGCAAAGAATCTTGGAAGAAGTCCACTTCGGGGAGTGTGGGAGTCATTCCAGTAGTCGGATCCTGGAAGGGAGGATCATCAGGCAGGGATACTTCTGGCCAATCCTGGGCCGCGATGCTGCAAAATTCGTGAGAAGATGTCACAAGTGCCAGCTGTTTGCCCCCTCCAGCTACAGTCGTCTCAGCGCCTCAAGAGCATCACAACCACTTGGCCCTTTGCAATTTGGGGAATGGACTTGGTCGGGTCGTTCCCCCAGGCTAGTGGGCAGGGGAGGTTCCTGTTGGTGATGATTGACTACTTTTCTAAGTGGTTGGAAGTAAAAGCGTTGGCCAAGGTGACCTCCCAGATCATCAGAAACTTTGTCTGGGGGGGATATAATCTGCCGCCATGGGCTTCCCCAGGCCATTGTCACCGACAACGGGCCTCAGTTCACCAACGTGGAATTCATTAGCTTCCGCGAGCAGCTCAGGATTGACCTCAGGTTTGCCTCGGTCCAACACCCCAGGAGCAACGGGCAGGTGGAGGCAGTGAATAAGATCATTGTAAATCTCCTGAAGAAGAAGGTAGAGAACCTGAAATGGATCTGGGTGGAGCAGCTTCCCTCAGTTCTCTGGGCCCTGAGGACCAACCCCAACACAGCCACAGTGGAGACCCCCTTCAAGCTCTCCCATGGATGTGAAACAGTGCTTCCCATAGAATTTGAAGTCCAGACGCCCCGGGTGGGTACGGCCGAAGAAGACAGGGAAGAATGGACAACTGAGAATGAGGAGGAGTTGCGGCTCTCCCTTGACATGGTGGAGGAGCTGCGTGACCTTTCCGCCATCCGACAAGAAGATATGAAGAGAAGAATGACCAAGTACTTTGACAAGCACGTCAGAGTCAAACAGTTTGTGGAGGGGGACTTGGTCCTAAAAAATGTGGATGCGACAGGAAGGTCGACAACAGTGGGGAAGCTCAACCCCAGCTGGGAGGGTCCGTTCATTGTAAAATAAACATTGAGATCAGGAGGGTATCAACTCCAAAATGTGGACGGTGAGACCCTATGTCTCACCTGGAGCGGTGACGACTTGAAGCGCTTTTATCCTTGAGACATGTAAGTGGTGTTTTGTTCTTAATAAGGTCTCTTGATGTGCTAATTCTGTCGCAATAACTCGTACGAAAGGGTGAAGTGCTCCCAGACCCCGAGTAGATCCCGCTGTCAGGCTCTCACCTAGCTGGCAGGGCAAGATATCACTCGATGGTGTTAACCCGGACCCCGAGTAGATCCCGCTGCCAGGCTCTCACTTAGCTGGCAGGGCTGGATGTCACTCAATGGCGTCCACTCAGACCCCGAGCAGATCCCGCTGCCCGGATCTCACCTAGCTGGCAGGGCTGGATGTCACTCGATGGCGTCCATTCAGATCCAGAGCAGATCTTACTACCATGCTCTCACCTAGCTGACAGGGCTGGATGCCACTCGATGGTGTCAACCTGGACCCCGAGCAGATCTCGCTTCCAGTCTCTCACTTAGCTGGCAGGGATGAATGTCACTCGATGGCGTCTCCTCAGATCCTGAGTAGATCCCGCTGATAGGCTCTCACCTAGCTGGCAGGGCTGGATGTCACTCGATGACATCCATTCAGACCCCGAGCAGATCCCGCTACCAGGCTCTCACCTAGCTGGCAGGGCTGGATGTCACTTGATGGTGTCAACCCGGGCCCCGAGCAGATCTAGCTGTCAGGCTCTCACTTAGCTGGTAGGGCTGGATGTCACTCGATGGTGTCCACTCAGACCCCGAGCAGATCCAGCTGCCAGGCTCTCAATTTGCTGGCAGGGCTGGATGTCACTCGATGGTGTCCACTCAGACCCCGAGCAGATCACGCTGCAAGGCTCTCACCTAGCTGGAAGGGCTGGATGTCACTCGATGGTGTCAACCCGGACCCCGAGTAGATCCCGCTGTCAGGCTCTCACCTAGCTGGCAGGGCTGGATGTCACTCGATGGTGTCAACCCAGACTGCGAGCATATCCCGCTGCCAGGCTCTCACTTAGCAGGCAGGGCTGGATGCCACTCGATGGTGTCCACTCAGACCTCGAGCAAATCCCGCTGCCAGGCTCTCACCTTGCTGTCAGGGATGGATTTCACTCGATGTCGTCAACCCGGACCCTGAACAGATCCCGCTGCCAGGCTCTCACTTAGCTGGCAGGGCTGGATGTCACTCGATGGTGTCCACCCAGACCCCGAGCAGATCCCGCTGCCAGACTCTCACTTAGCTGGCAGGGCTGGATGTCACTCGTTGGAGTCAACCACGGCTCCCCACCGACAAGCACGACATGTCTTAATGAACGAAGCGATGTTAGAAGCTGGGGGACCGGATATCCAAATGACCGAGGAATAAGTCGCGAAATTAACGGATTGGGTCCAACATAATCGCCCATCACCCAGGATAACGGGCAAAGGGGCAAGAACCTAGGTCGCGTCGCAAGAGGGTCGACTCGCAAGAAACCTGGCAGCTCGGGTATGAGCCGAGCCGGCTCGCCCCTCCTAGCGAGCGGGCGAGCGGCACGGAGGACCCGGGCCATGGAGGCAGGTCGCCGCTCATGGGTCGGCTAACTAAGTCCCCTATGCTTCCCAACCTAGGTCCTTCATGGGCGCGCGACCTCGCCGACATGATACAGAATGAAAGACTGCGAGTGGTAGTATCAAGGATGGCCGCAAATACAAAAAGGAAGATAACCTACATCGTACAAACAACTGCAAGCAACAGTGATGAATATATACATAAGGCGAGCAGAGAATCATTAATTGAAAAGTAAGGTTACAAAATCTGGACGCAGCAAGCGCTTATATTTCAACAAAAAAAAATATATATACACGAGGGGAGAGGCACGAGAATAGGGCCGACGCGAGCTCCCGGGCAACAAATCCTAGAGGCACTGGTAGGACTTGTCTCTCGGATCTGGCACCGGAAGGAATAACGTCGGCACCACATCGCTCGCAGAGAGACCCGCACCCTCGCTTTTGATGAGATCGGGCCGCTGAAGCATCTGTATTGTGTACTTCACAGCGCTGGCGGCGTTCTCCTGCATCAACACCTCCAGCTCGTAGTTGGTGTAGTGTTCGAGCTGACAACTGCTACTGGCTGGCAGCGGAGCGGCCGCGACGGCCTCTAGCTCACGCACCCGCGCATACAGCGCTTGGTTCTTCTAGCCGAGGGTGGCGATCTCGGTGCCCAGACGGCTGGCCGCCGCCGCGTCCTGCAAAGAGGAAGATGGCTATGGGATAAGTTTAAGAAAGGAACAACAGTTAGAAGTAAATGCGAGCTGAGGGACATACCACCCCTCCCAGGTACTGGGCGAGGGTAGCCTCGGCCGCGTCGGCTCGCTTCCTCTGGAGGTCCGCCTCCTCCTGAGCAAGCTTGTGGGCCTCCTCCTTCTCATATGCCAGCTTCTTGAGCGAGGTAGCATTCCTCTCCAGCTGAGTGCAGCGCCGTCCGACCATATAGGCCAGCTATAGGCCGCGGAGCTGGGCCCGCATGCTTTCATGCACTAGCACCCGCGTCGCCTCCTCATCATAGATGGCGGCGTCCTCCCGCGAGTAGAGGCCAAACGAGAAGTTGTAAGCCTCCCCGCTGATGGTCTCCTGCTCCAACCAGCTCGGCAGCAGGGTGGAAATCACCACCCGATTCGACTCTTTGTCCTATAATACTAGCGGGACGACGAGCTCGTCTAGGTACTTCTCGCCGAAACCGAAGTTGCGGTGCCCTCTAGGCACATGCTTCACGGCAGTCCGCGCCTCTTCCTGCGGCCCAGAAGTGTCATCCGCCTCGCCGGGGCGTCGCTGGTCGAAGCTGTCGCGGGGGCGGGATCCTCGGCCGGTTGGATCGTTGGGGCCTTGCCTTTCCTTTGGCCCGCAGTGGGAGCCTCACTCGTAGTCTTTGCCTTCTTGGGCAGGGGTGGTGGAGGTTGTTCGTGGCTCGGCCGCTTCTTGGGGGCAGACACCGAGATCTCGCGCTATGCGGCGTCTGCAGCTTGAGCGCGGGCGAGCCCGCTGGGAGTAACCCGAGCACTCTCATATGGGGGGTACATGGGAATGTCCCGCTTGCCCGCGAGAAGAGAAATTTAAAGCGAGAAGAAGCAGTGAAGTAAAAAGGAGAAGCGCGAGTATCTTACCTCCCGCGGGCGGGACGACAGTGAGGTTGTCCAGGTTCCGTCGCATGAATGCTACCTCGAAGTTCTTCCCAGTGAAGAACCCGCACAGATCCGCTTCATGGCCCCCCAGGCTAGGGGGCGGTAGCTCGCATCGCTGAGCTGAACTGACGAGAAGGGGACGTTGCCGAAGTCCCCCTTGACGAACATGAACTTCTTGAGTCAGTTGTGGATCTTGTTAACGGTCTCCCGCACCTTGAGATGGGCACTGGAGAAGTAGTTGGTCCCGTCCTTATTCGCGCGAAAAGAGAACATCTTGCGGAAGGCTGCGAGGCTGAACTCGACCCGCTCCTCCCGCAAGAAGCAGGCGAACCTGACCATGACCGCCATGGAGTTCAGGGTAATCTGGCCTAGGACGACCCCGAAGTACTTCAGAATTTTTCAAACCTCCAGCCATAGAGGGAGCCGGAGGCCCGCCTCGAAGTGTGCCAAGGGAATGACGAGCTCCCCTCCGGAGAGGTCATTTATCTTCTCCCCCTCCCCAGGTAGCCTCGCCACGAAGCCAGGCGGGACGTGATCGCTGAGGGCATTGAGGAATTCACTCTCAGAAATGACGACGGGGGGAATGTCAAGCTCAGAAAAGGTCCAAGCGCACTTGCCCCGCCCGTCCGCGTCGCCGCCCATCTCGCAGAATGTTCGCTGAGCGGGTGAGGAAGTCTCCACAGGAAGTAGGCGAGTCGGGGTTCGCAAGGAGTAGGAAAGGAGAAGCTTAAATACGGTGGATAAGCAAGGGCTGGCCAGCCTATTTATAGAAGGAAAAAGGGCAGGAAAATCTTATGCCGGCGAGAAAAGTGCAGATAGCAAAAATAAGGCCTGACGGTTCAAATTCCCAGCTCGCAGCCGCGTCACAAGGACCGTCTGGTGGCCAATTGTGCCCACCCGCATCCGCACAAGAGGCGGGCGAGCTGCGGCTCGCACCCGCCCGAAAGCATAGGCGAACCGGGAGACTCGCAACCAACAAGTTCCCGCCCCGCTCCCACCAAGACCAGATTGGCGGGCCGGGCAAGCCGATTCAATGGTCTCGTGCCCGCTCAAAGAAGCAGTGGGCGAGCAAGATGGTTTGATCCTTGCCCACCCAAAGAAAACCACATAAAAACACAATAAAAGTAACATGCGGCAGAAATTAAGCCCGTCGGCAGGCGAGAGTAGTCTCAGATTATTACAGATGTTAAAATGTTCCAAGATAGGAGACCCGCCAAAGCGAGTTGGTTCGGAATGCGGATGCAGCCTGACCCGGCGATAGACCGCGGGGAGGGGGGAGGCGGATCAGTACTGGATTCAATTCCACCTGCCCTGCCCCCGCATCCCGGTCCGGGGCGACATGCGAGGATAGTGGTAATCGCGAACTGCCCCCAACTCCTGCTGAGCCAGGCCGACTTGCTCCGTCGCGTGTCTAAGCCGCTCCTCGGCCGCGTGATATGCATGCTAGGATAAGTAATCTCCCCCTTTGTCCAGGCGCCGCGCTCCCTCCAGAGACGCGAGCCATTCCTCCATCGTAGTGTTGTCCCGGCCGACCCTATCGAGGATCTCCTGGAGCAACAGAGTATGCTTCTGAAACAGCTGCATCACTTGTCTCTTTATCCCCGCCTCATCCGCCGGGTCGTCTAGATATCCTAAGATCCCCTCCACGTCAGGGGGAGGCCAATATCCCTTGCTCATCTCGGTCACGGAGGAGACCGCGTTATAACCTGCGAAGGAGAAAAGTTAGAGGGGACAGGCGAGAACCAGACATGCGCCGAGTACAATCTTACCAGGGGTCGGCACGTCGCCCACACCGGTGGACGGTCGAGAGGAACTCGGCCGTCCCTGGAAGGGTTCCCCTTCGAGAGCTACAAGGGATTTCCCTAGCCCGAGAGGAATCAGCAACCGAGGGGTACCCGTGTGGGGTGGGGATGCCCCAAACCCGAGGGGCTGTCGACCCGCTCGGTTGATAGCGGGAGGGAACGATCCTCCTCCCCACCGCCTCCCTCTTCACGCGGCAGCACCTGCGGGGAGGAAAGTCAGAAATGAAGAGACAAGTCAGACTGAAAGTACGCATACCTGGTGAACAGCCTCGACGCCAGTCGCTGAGCTAGAACCCGGAGGGTCATTCGCCGGAGACCGCCTGATGATTTTTCCTTTTACCGGCCTGAAGATGGGGGCGGAAGACCCACACACCAACCCGGGGCGGCCTCAAGGGCCTCTTATCTGGTCTTTTGGCTCACAGCTGCCAGCCGGGCTCGCACTTCCTCGCTGACAGGCAAGGTGTAGCTACAATTCACAAAGAAAGGAAAAAGGGGGTAGGGATAACACTGGGGGCTCGATGGTGTATTTATATCTATGGAGCAGGGAACGCTAGAAGATTCCATGATAGCTAAGCAAAGCACTCACCGAACACGCGGGTTGGATGATTCTTTCCGAGCTTGGTCAAGCTCGAAAAGAGCGGGGATTGTGTACAACCCCATGTTCGCCGAGTGGGTCTGCCAGGCCAGGCGAGCGGAGCAAGGCACCCTGCCCGCACCTAGAACAACATGCGGGGGGGGGGGGGGGGGGGGGGGGGGGGGGGGGGGGGGGGAGGGGGGGGGGGGGGTTCCGGATGGCCAGATCGCTCTCACCCAGGCTAGGCAGGTGAGCCGCGCGAGCTGGTCCCTCCCCCCTTGCACTCGCCTTGAGTTTGTCGAGCAGAGTTCGGGCTCGGCATTCGTCGAGCAGAGTTTGTGGTCCGCATTCGTCGAGCAGAGTTTATGGTCCGCATTCGTCGAGCAGAGTTTGGGCTCGGTATTCGTCGAACTAACATTTGGGGTTGGGTTCGACAGGTCCAGATCAGCGAGCCCCCCTCCGAAGTGACCTGACCGTCAGCCCGCCTCGGCAGAGACATTGGCAGGTCGGGGTGGCCTGGCTCGCTCTCGCCCAAGAGGAGACGACGAGCTGCGGGAGCCAGGTCGCACCCGCCCCCTGGGCATGAAGAGCAGTGGCGAGCTGACCTCCATATCCATGGGGCCTGCACAGCGGGGCCCAGAGGTAAAATTACCTGGATGCCCCTCCTATGGGTGCGAATAGCTTGTTAGAACAGCGGAGCTGCGCTGTTGGCAGACCAAGTTGGGCTGCACATAGCTGTCCAACACAACAGAGGTTGGCTAATTGCAGGTCGTTGAATGAATTGGTTTCAAGATAACCTAATACACCTAGAGGGGGGGGGGGGGGGTGAATAGGTTCAAATCCTTTTTATTCTAAGGCAGATAATAAACTCTAGTTTTCTGTTGGTTATACTATTAACACAGCAAACACATCATAGAAATATATCCAATCACAGAGTGCACAGGATTTATAGTGGTTCCCAAAGTATTGGGTACATTCATTTTCCCCCTTCGCCTATCTAGCAGTGTGCTAGATTCGGCCTAACTTCTTCTCTTTACCTCAGATCCGCAGATCTTACAGCTCAGAACCCAATCAAGGTTCCTACAACTCAGAGTGAGTCCACACTCCTACAGCTCAGGCACACAGCCCTACCTCAGCCTTTAACAAGGCCTACACCTCAGAGATAACAATCTCCTACAACTTAGGCTCACAGCCCTACCTCAGACTTCAACAAAGCCTACCACTCAGAGACCTAAATCTCCTACAACTCAGCCTTTATATAATAGGCTTACAGCTCAGATCTATAATAGATCCTATAGAAAATAGATTTTACAAAGTGTTTTACCACCACCCAGGTAGAGAGAGAAGGGATTGATGGTTTCTTGATCAGTTCTTGGAAGAATCTGATGGCAGAGAACAACCACTCTTAGCTTTATTCAAAGCTTCTTGAATCTGAACTTAGTAGGGTTGAATCTCCTGTGAAGTTAATCTTTAATCAGCTTCTTTCTTGATATTCAGATCACAATCTGAATCCTTCTTAGCAGATTGGTTCAGGATCTGCACTGGAGGGACTTGATGATGAAAGCCCCTTTCTTCTTTTGGAGCTCTCTCTCTCTCTCTCTCTCTCCAAATTCTCCTATTTCTCTTTCTTTAGTATTCTGTATATGATTGGTCGTTAACAGCTCTTCTGTATTGGTTCCTTATCTTCTGTTGAAGGAGAAAGCCTTTATATAGTCTTCCTCTATGGTAACCAGCTGATCCGGTTTCTAACAAACTTCTGACAGCTTTGACAGTTGCAGTAGACCGGTTAGAAATGGCAGCTGTCAAGTCATCCAGTCACTTCTTAAACTCTGTCCCTGTCAGCAAAATGTCGAGACTGAACTTCATCATGTGTCAACACAAATAGACTAAGTATCGACACAAGTGGACTAAGTGTCGACACATGCCTTGGTGGGGTCGACACATCTCCTTTGTTGTTGATACTGCTTCTCGACATAGCTTTCTGTAGAATGCGTCGACACTGATTTTGTGTGCCGACACAAACACTTCTCTTTAACTTTGTTGTTGATACTGCTTCTCGACACAGCTTTCTGTAGAATGTGTCGACACTGATTCTATGTGTCGACACAATCACTTCTTTTCTTTAACATAGTTGAAACTTTACTGTGTGTCGACACAAGTCCTATGTGTCGACACAGTTGATGTCGACAAGGTATTCTGTATGTCGACACTGCCTCTTGGTGTCGACACAATTGATGTCGACTAAGTATTCCTGTGTGTCGACACTGTCTCTTGGTGTCGACACAGTTGATGTCGACAATGCTTCACTGTGTGTCGACACTGCCTCTGCATGTCGACACAGTTTCTTCTGGTGTCGACACAACCTTTCCAAGTGTCGACACAATTAACTCCAAGTGTCGACACAGCTTTTCTCCAGTGTCGACACAAGCCTTCATAAGTGTCGACACAGCTTCTTCTGGTGTCAGCACATGGACTTAGAAATTTTTCTGCATTCTTGCATTTACTTAACCTTCACATATAAACTCAAAACAACATCAAATACACCTTGATGTATATCATTGAGTAAGGTGAGACTTCTTCAAATCTGGTACACATTTTCCAATGTACCCAACAATCTTCCCCTATTTGGAGAAGTCATAACCCTTAGTCAATGATATACACCATTCATAACAAATACACATTATGATGTATAACAACATTATATGACAGAGAAATTTCCAAACAAAATATATATAATATATCATCACAGAATAATAATGCTAACACAATGAGCATTCATCATAGTTTTGTTTAAACTTACAAAGGTTTCTTAATCAAAAGTGTACATAGATTTCAACACTAAAAATTACAAAGTTGTAAACTCAAGTAAATCTAATCTAAAGTTGATCTGGCTCCTTGATAACTATTCCTTTGCCTAATTTGATCTTGGCTTGAACAGGAGCATCAGTATCATCAGCTGGCTTCTTGCCCTTTTGATCTTTCTTCTTTTGTTCTTCAGCCCTTATTCTTTGTCTTTCAAAGTAGTGAAAAGGCTTTGGGAAATATTTGCTTGGCTCCTAAGCATTAGGAGGTAGCTTCCCAGCTTTAGCCTTTCTTCTATATTGAACTATGGCTTCTTGCCTGGCTTCATGATTTTGCCATTCTTGTTCTGAGTACCATTTGCCCCTATCACGGGTCTGGTCCTTTACAGCTTTCCAAGCAGTCAGTATAATGTTCCTGGATGTTGGACTCCACTGCTCAAAATCATGCTTCAATTCTGCCTGTTCTCTGAATCTTTTCTTAGACAATAGAGCTTCTTGCTCTTTGTTCAAAACTGCCTCTGACACTGGCATATCTACTTTCTCAAGGATAATATTTTTATTACCCTCTGGAGGGATGTACATGGATTGTACTTCTTGGTGAATCATTTCAAAATCAGCTGGAGGATAAATAACTTGAGCAACTTCAGCTTGATCACCTCCAAAATAAGCAGGGTATATACCTGACTCAGCCACATTGTCATCATCACAGAGGGGTGGATATACAAGTGTGGCTCTGATGTTGTTAGATATCCATTTAGCATGATCAGAGCCAGCTTTGACTAATACTCTCTCCCCCTTTATGACTTCTCTGACAACATGATCCCTGAGGTCATTTTTTGAAATCTGACCTGTTCATCCAGAAAATTAACACCATCTTTATAAAAAGACTTTAACTTGAGTAGCTGTGCAGAAATAGTCTTTTGAGAATCCTGAATAGCTGTTTGGACAACAACTAGTCCTTCTTGTAATTGCTTATCAAACTCTGCCTTGGCTTTAGTCCTTTCTTCAGTCTTGGCAGTAGCAAGATTCTTCATTTCTGTAACAATCACATTATGTGATTTTGTCAGATTATCATTCATTCTAATTTGATTCTCTAGGACATAGCCTTGCTTGACAGCTATATCATCCACTTGAGTCTTGATCTTTTCTTGATGTGTTGCTAGGAAAATCACAGTATTATCCCCTTTGTGAAAGCAATCTGTCATCTCCTTCTTATTCTGATTAACTTCAAATCTTATTGACTTTATATCCTGAGCCAAGGAGAATTGCAGATCTTTATGAGTTTCATCCATGTATTTCTCCATGGCAATCCTTTGCTCATCTAGCTTTACTTGTAATGAGACTAATAAAGAGCTATAATCAGCTGTTGGGGCAGATTGTGGAGCAGCAGTTTGTAATGCTTTCTTGTAGCTTTGGCTTCTCCTTTTGAAGACCATTAGCTTCCTCTTCTTAGCTCTTGTAGTTTCTTCATCCTCAGATGCTGAGGAACTAGCTATATCAACTCTATTTTTAGGACTAGGAGGCAATACCTGTTCAGTTCTAGGTAACTCCCCCTGAATCCCTTGCTCCTCCACCACAGTAGGGACTGGAGACACTCTTATCTCTGGAGCATGATCAGTAGCACATGTATCTTCCATGATAACATCTTGTGCTTGACTGTATAGTTGAGTTGGCTGGTCAACATCAATCAAAGATTCAGTTATTGTTTCATCTTTATCAATGAGAATTGATTGATTAACCTCTTTAATTACCTCAAGTATAGTCTGAGTAGCCATGTCACTTTCCAAGTGGATTGGCTCTTCCTCAAGATGAGGCTCCCCCTGGAGTGGATCCAGGTGGATGGGGCTAGTAGATGGTTACTCCCCCTGCCTCTGTGCATATTCATTTCTTACTTCAATTACTGGTGACTTTCCAGCATTTTCAGCCTCTTCCTCATTAGAACTGAAAGCTGTTTGCTCCTCTGAACTACTGGAAGGTTCAGGATCCATTTTGGCTTTCTTCTGCTTCCTCTATGGAGGAGTTTCCTTATTTGGAGTAGACATGTCCTTAGTTAATATCCTCTCCCACCTGGAGATGATCCTGATGTCCATCCTTCTCATGTGATTTATCTTAGTCCCAACTGACTGTTCCATCACTTCAGGTATTGTTCCAGCTAAATACAAGCTCACAATTCTTCCCAGATTTGGCTTTTTCATACTTTCATTAATCTTTTCAAAAATGACTTCTGACCAATCTGTGTTTAGTCTATAGATGATTCTGGTCATAAGGCTGAACATATAGGCAGAAATCCTATCATGCCCCCTGGCTTACAGAGAATCACTTTTCCTACAACTTCAGACAAGAACTTCCCTTGCATATTCATGCCTTTCCTGTTCAAAGCTGAGCTAATTTTCATGGTGGAATCCAGTCCACACCATTGAAGTGCTTCCCTTAGCTTAGATGCGGGTACATCTTCTTCTTCTTGTGTTCTTGACAGGTGAAGAACTTTCCTTAAACTCTTCTGGGTGATTTTCACCATTACTCCATGGACTGTGGATCTAATTTTGAGTCCAGTTTGATCTAGGGTAGCAGCACCAAAGAATTCTAGTGTTTCTTTCTTCCAAATATTAATTGGTTCAGAAACTAAGAATTCCAGACCGTTTTCAGCTATTAGGGTTGTTGGGTACATTGGAATATATGTACCTGATTTGAAGAAGCCTCACACTACTCAATGATATACATCAAGGTGTATTTGATGTGCTTTGAGTTTATTTGTGCAGGTTAAGTAACTGCAGGTTTGCAGGAAAAGTTTCTAAGTCCATGTGTCGACACCTAGAAGAAAAGTGTCGACACTTAAGAAGGCTTGTGTCGATACCCAGAGAACCTGTGTTGACACTTGGAGTAATTGTGTCGATACCAGGAAGGCAGAGTCGACACTAGAAGAAAAGTGTCGACACATACAGGCAGTGTCGACACACAATGAAGAAATGTCTACATAATCAGTTTCGACACTTAGAAGCAGTGTCGACACCTAGAGAAACTTTGTCGACAGCAAATGTGTCGACACTAGGAGGCTGTGTCGACACTCAGCAAAACTTCAACAAAGTTCAAGTACACGTGTCGACACTAGGAGGCTATGTCGACACTCAGCAAACTTCAAACAAAGTTTAAGTACAAGTGTCGACACAAAGAAGATGTGTCGACACTCAGCAAATTCTCAACACATGAAGAATGTGTCGACACAAAGGAGATGTGTCGACACTCAGCAAAAGTTTCAACACAGAAGGCATGTGTCGGCACAAAGAAGATGTGTCGACACTTAACAAGTTTCAACACAAGAAGATGTGTCGACACAAAGGAGTTGTGTCGACACTTAGCAGAAATCAACTAAGTATTGAAGAAGAAGGACTTGTGTCGACACACAGGATCAGTGTCGACACATTCTGAAGAAGCAGTGTTGAGAAGCTGTTACAACAACACAAGGAGTTGTGTCGACACCATGAAGGCTAGTGTCGACACTTAGTCTACTTGTGTCGACACTTAGTCTATTTGTGTCGACACATAAAGACTATCTGTCTCGACACTTTCAGACAGTGACAGAGATTTCAAGAAGTGACTGGATGACTTGACAGCTGCCATTTCAACCGGTCAACTGCTACTGTCAGAGCTGTCAGAACGTTGTCAGAAACCGGATTAGCTGGTCACCATGAATGAAGAAAGCTTATATAAAGGCTTATTCCTTCAACAAAAAGTGAATCAAGGAAGCAATCAATGAAGTGAAAAACAACACAACAAGAAGAAGACCTTCAAGTGAAGATCTAAGAAGTTGGAGAGAGAGAGCTCCTTCTAAGAAGTGCAGTTGCTGAACTGGGCTGCTAAGTTAGATTCAGATTGAGATCTGAATCTCAAGACAGAAGTTTATCAAAAATCATCTTCAGGAGATTCAACCCTACTGTGTTCTAATTCAAGAAGCTTTGAAGAAAGCCAAGGGAGGTTGATCTCAGTCAAGTTCTTCCAAGAACTCATCAAGAAGCCAGTCAACTCATCTCTCTCTTTCAGAGTTGTGGTCATATACTTTGTATTTTCTAATTTCTGTAGGATCTTGTATAGATCTGAGTTGTAAGACTAAATCTATAAAGGCTGAGGTAGGGCTTGTGAGCCTGAGTGTAGGAGAATCATTTCTCTGAGTGTAGGCCTTGTTGAAGGCTGAGGTAGGGCTGTTGTGCCTGAGTGTAGGTCTTGTTGAAGACTGAGTGGTAGGACTTGATGCCTGAGTTGTAGGAGTGGGATCACTCTGAGTTGTAGGAACCTGTTTGGGGTTCTGAGTTGTAAGATCTGTGGATCTGAGGAGAAGTGGAGAAGTTAGGCCGAATCTAGTACACTACTAGATAAGCGAAGGGGGAAAGTGGATGTACCCAGACCTTGGGGAACCACTATAAATCCTGTGTGCTCTCTGTGATTGTATGCTTGTATGGTTACTGTGCTGTGAAACCTGTAGAATTGTAATTACTGTACTGTATTTCTGCCTTTAAAGTTTAAAAAGATATAGGTCACCTATTCACCCCCCCCTCTAGGTGATTAGGCACAGTTTCTTTCAAGTGGTATCAAAACGAGGTTACTCACAAAGGACATAACAGTCTGAGTAAAGATCCTGTAGGCAGAATCAAGAATCAAGAAAATGGGTTCAACTGAGAATCACAAAGAGCTAGGATCCATGAAATTGTCAATCTGCAGAAAAGAAATTTTTGGCATATGGAAAGAGAGGGTTAGACTCTTTATGGAAGCTTCTGACCCAAGAAGATACGTCACAGTCAAAGAAGGGCCATATGTGCCAATGAAAGTATCTGTTCTGGATGCAAATCAGAGAACTACCAAAGACTATTCAGAAATGACTAAAGATGAAATAATTCTGGCCACTATGGACAAGAGGGCCCAGAATATTATTGTAAGTGCAATTGATAATGCCACATTTCAGAACTTAATACATTGTAAAACCTCAAAAGAAATGTGAGACACTCTGATAGTTTACATGGAGGGATCTGAAGAGGTAAGACAAGATAGGAAGTCCTTATTAAATCAAGAGTATAAAAGCTTCAGACAAGGAAGGTCTGATAGCATTACTGAGTGTTATAAGAAATTCTATATGATTGTTAATGAGTTGATGTCCTATGGAAGAGAATTCAGCAATTATGAGCTGAATGATAAGTTCTTGAGATCTCTAACTAAGGACTGGGATACCAAGATTTGTGCCATTAGGAAAATGGTCAAATTAGCTGATATACCTCCTCCAACATTATTTGGAAAACTGTTATCTTATGAGATGCAGCTAATGGTTAGGAAGGAGGAAGAGAAGACTACAAGAGTGGAGCATAAGGAAAGATCTGTGGCCTTCAAAACTGAAGCCACTAGGAAGTACAGAAGCAAGTCTCCATCTCCACCACAAACAGTTGCTGAGACTGCTTCAGAGAATTCAGAGAACCAGGACTCAGACAGCAGTGAAAGTGATGAGGATTTTGCTGCCTTTACAAGATAGTTTCAAAAGTTTCTGAAGAAGAAGCAGTGGAGGTCCAAGCCATCCACTTCTCAGTCTAAAGATGACTATTATCAGAACAGGAAGTCCTCAAGGAATGAGAAAAGAAAGTCCAAGCCAAGTAAAAATACATCCTCAAAGGTAGTATGCTATTGTTGCAATAGACAAGGTCATATAGTAGCTAACTGTCCAGAAAAGAGGAAAGAGTCAACTAACAAGAAGAAGACTCAGTTCAAGGGCAAAAAGGAAAGGTCCTTTGTTGCCAAGAAGGATAAGAGTTTGACTGATCAGTCATCTTCAGAAACAGATTCAGAAGCTGAAGCATATATTGGACTGTTTGCTGAATAGGAGGAAGATGAGTTCTTGCAACTGATGAACTCAATTTATGAGCATGAGGACAATCAGTGCAATGTACTGATGGTCTTAACAGAAGGAGACAAGATCCAGGATCAGCCTGGATCAAGTAAGGTACAATGTCTTTCAGATTATAGTACTGATTCAGAATCAGATACATCTGCATCAAGTGATGTGTGTGGGTCTGAATCTGAGGGTGATATTCATCAGTTGATGGATGAATATAGAGATGTATTGTTGGCACTTAATAAGAGCAAAAATCTGGTCAAAACACTGACTAAGGAAATTGCTAATCTTAAGTTGGCAGCTGCAGATTCAGAAAAAGTGTTAGATCAAAAATTAAATGAAATAGCCAGGCTGAAGAATATTACAGTTATTCAGATGGGAACTATTACATTTAAGAATGATCAAATTAGGAATCTGGAGGTTAGACTTCAGAAGGAGAGAGAGATTGTTGCAAGTTTTTCTAAACCAAAATCAGTTTTACCTTTGATAGATGAGTTTATCCCTCAAAAGGGTAAGACTGGATTGGGGTTTACAAAACCTGCTAGGACAGTTAGGTCCAAGTCTAAGGGCAAAGCCCCAGTACTCAACAAGAAGCATGCTGTAGATAAAACAGCCAGGGTTGTACCTAAACAAAGGTACAACAGATTTGAGTGCTGGTGTTGTGGCAAGGTAGGCCACTTTGCCATAGATTGCTGGCACAATTCAAGTGTCAAGGAGAGTAGCAAACTGCCTGTTAGAAAAGCTACAGGTAGTTTTTGTTAAAAGTCAGACTAACCTGCACCAAGGACCCAAGAATTATTTGGGTTCTAAGGTTAAGTAATCTGTTTTGCAGGTGAGTCCAAGTGGCCATGCCCCTATATGGTACTTGGATAGTGGATGTTCCAGGCACATGACTGGAACTAGGGGATTGCTGAAGGACTATACACCAATCAAGGATGGTCCTTAAGTTACCTTTTGTGGTTTAGAAAAAGGAATCATCAAAGGCTTTGGTAACATTTCTAGCAACCTAATTACAATTACTCAAGTGGCTTATGTTAAGGGTTTGAAACATAAGCTCATTAGCATAAGTCAGCTGAGTGATTTAGGATATGACATCTCATTTGTCAAGGATGGTTGTCATATCAGTAGGTCAAGTGATCAAAAGATCATTCTGACAGGATATAGGAAGAGAAATGTCTATTGTCTAGACATTATGTGTGAGAACATTATTTCTTCTATTTGTTTTGTAGCTGATGAGAAAGTCTCGCATTGTGTTAAATGGCACAAGAGGCTGGCTCATCTTAACTATAAGACAACTGGCCAACTCTTTAGCAAAGAGTTAGTGAGGAATGGTCCTCAGGTTAAGTGTATAAAGGTTGGGATATGCTCAGCTTGTCAAAAGGGCAAGCAGACCAAATCCACCTTTCATAGCCTTGAGAACAAAGATGCTGTGAGGTGTCTATACCTCTTGCATATGGATCTTTTTGGTCCTATGCCAGTTCACAGCCTAGGTAGGAAGGTCTACACATTTGTGGTAGTTGATGACTACTCAAGGTATTCCTGGGTGTTCTTCCTAAGATAAAAATCTGAAACACCAAGTATCTTGTATAGTTTTGTTAAACAAATTTAGAATGAATTGAACAGTACAGTGGTCAAAATCAGAAGTGACCATGGTACTGAATTTCAGTCTGAAAGTATGACAAAACTATGTGAAGAGTTTGAATTTTTTCAAGAATTTTCCTCACCAATAACACCTCAGCAAAATGGTATTGCTGAAAGGAAAAATAGAACCTTGATAGAGGCTGGTAGAACCCTATTGAGTGACACATCTCTCCCAGAATATTTCTGGGCTGAGGCAGTCAATACTGCATGTCATGTAATCAATAGGGCTACTATCACCAAGAGCCACAAGAAGACCCCCTATGAGATTGTGAAGGGCAGAAAATCAAATCTATCCTATTTCAGGATCTTTGGTTGTAAGTGCTATATCCTTAACAATGGTAAGTCTTATCTAACCAAGTTTGCTGCCAAATCCCAAGAGGGAATCTTTGTTGGGTACAACAACAACAATAAGGCTTATAGGGTCTATAACTTGATTACTCAAGTTGTAGAAGAGTCTGTTCATGTAGTTTTTGATGAAGCTAGATTCATTAACAATGAATTGCCTAGAAGTGTTTGCAGCTCCACAAGTGTAACTGAGAAGATGGACAAGCTTACTATTGCAGAAGGTCCTACTGCAAGTCAGCAAGTGGAGGATGGTGGCTACTGTCTAGGGGGAGTACAAGATACTCCTATTGCTGAAGAAGACCAAGAGGAGCAGCTGAATGAAGAAGCTGAAGGTGTACAACCAGAAGACAGGCTGCCTCCAGCAAATAGGCATTTAAAAAATCATCCAGCCAATCAAATTATTGGAGATCTCAGACAAGGGGTACAAACAAGGAGCAGGAATCTAAGTTCAGTTCTCTACTCCAGCTTTCTATCCCAAGTAGAGCCAAAGAAATTTGAAGAAGCAATCCTAGACCCTCATTGGATTGAGGCCATGCAAGAGGAGTTGAACCAGTTCAAAAGATGCAAGGTCTGGGAGCTTGTTCCTAATCCAAAGGGCCACAACATTATTGGAACTAAGTGGTTCTTTAGGAACAAGTTGGATGAGAATGGAATTATTATAAAGAATAAAGCTAGACTAGTTGCAAAAGGATATAAGCAGGAAGAAGGTATTGATTTTGATCAAACCTTTGCTCCAGTAGCAAGACTGGAAGCAATAAGGATGTTCCTTGCCTATGCAACATATCAAGGATTTAAGGTATATCAAATGGATGTTAAGTCAGCTTTTCTGAATGGAAACCTGAAGGAAGAAGTCTATGTAGAGCAACCATCAGGTTTTGTAAATTCTCTTAAACCTATTATGTATATAGACTTAGGAAGGCTTTGTATGGGTTAAAACAAGCCCCTAGGGCTTGGTATGAAACCCTGTCTAGTTTCCTCATTGAGAATAAATTCACAAGGGGGAAAATAGACAAGACTCTATTCCTTAGGGAATCCAGAGGCAAGATTATCTTAGTCTAAATATATGTAGATGACATCATATTTGGGTCTACAGAAAGTAGTCTTTGCAGAAAGTTTGCAAAACTAATGCAAGGACAATTTGAAATAAGCAGTATGGGGGAACTTAAGTTCTTCTTGGGTCTCCAAGTTAGACAGACTGAGGATGGTTTATTCATATGCCAGTCTAAGTTCACCCTAGAATTGATAAGGAAGTATGGTATGGAATCATCCACTACCATGAAAACTCCTATGGGGTCAAGCATGTATCTAAGCAAAGATGATGCAGGGAAACCTGTAGATGAAACTTTGTATAGAGGGATAGTTTGCTCCCTATTGTATTTGACTGCTAGTAGACCAGATATCATGTATGCTACATGTGTTTGTGCTAGGTACCAAGCTTGCCCTAAAGAATCTCATTTGACAGCAGTCAAAAGAATTTTGAGATATCTTAAGGGCACTCCTTATCTAGGCCTTTGGTACCCTAGGAATGGAGATTTTGAACTAACAGGTTATTCAGATGCAGACTTTGCAGGCTGCAAGGAAGATAGAAAGAGTACCACAGGAACCTGTCAATTTCTAGGTGGAAGGCTGGTGTCTTGGAGTAGCAAGAAGCAGACCAGTGTGGCTATCTTCACAGCTGAGTCAGAGTATGTTGCTGCAGGAAGCTGCTGTGCACAACTACTATGGATACAACACCAACTAGAAGATTATGGTATTCAAGTAAGTAGAACACCTTTATTTTGTGATTCTACTAGTGCCATTTCTATTGAAAATAATCCTGTCTCTCATAGTAGAACTAAGAACATAGAAATAAAATACCATTTTCTAAGAGAACATGTGGAAAAAGAAGATATTTCCCTATAGTATGTTAAGACAGAAAATCAGTTAGCTGATATGTATACTAAGCCCTTAGATGAAACCAAATTCAGTAAATTTAAAATTGAATTAGGGATGATAAACTTAGAATAGTTTACAAAATTGGCTAAATAAAATGGTGTCAACACACAGAGTTTTCTGTGTCGACACATAGTAGTGGTGTCGACATTTCAGAGAAATGGTGTCGACACATCTAGGAAGTCTGTGTCGACACTTCAGAGAATTAGTGTCGACACATGCAGTGTAGGTGTCGACACATCCAAGGTGGTGTCGACACTTAGGATTTACATAGAATTAGTCTAGTAGAGTCTCGACTAAGTGTCGAGCTGAGTGGTGTCGACACATATATAAGTGTCGACACATATATTCTGTCGACTATACTTGTGTCGACACATAGTTGTCGAGACATTAGCAGTAAGTGTCGACACTTTTCAACAGTGTCGACACAATTTAAGTATTTTGACGCGCCTTTTCATCTTCGATTCTAGAAAGGTATAAATAGGTTATCGCCATTGTTTGTCGACACGCTCACCAAAGTTTCGAGACCAAACTTGTGTGTCGACATCTCTCTTCTCTAAATTCAAAATTTCTTCAAACCCTAATGGCGCCCAAGCTAGAAGAGAACATTAATGAAGGATATGAGCTCGTGCGACACGTCTTTGATGACGCGAAACCCAAAATCAAAGGTGGGGTAACCCTAATTGCCGAGACTGGATTGTAATACCTTATATCAGAACCAATCAAGATCTGGAAGAAGGAGGTCCTTGAATTTTTGAGTGCAGCTTCACTTGATGATACTGGACTCAAGATTAAGTCCAAAGTTCATGGAACCAAAGTCAAGGTCACACAGAAAAGTCTAAGGAAGGTACTTCAACTACCAAGAACAAAAGAGGAAGAAGATGTATCTGCTTCTAAGACTAGAGAGGCATTGAGATGGTGTAGACTAGACTCAAACCTGAAAATTGGATCAGTTTTCAATAGAAAAGGGATGAACATCCAAGGAAAGTTTCTATCTGAAATAGTTCTCAAGGTCATCCTGAGCAAGCCTGGAGGACATGCCAGAATTTCAGCTCAGATGTTCAGTTTGATGACAAGGATTATCTTCAAACTTGATACTGATTGGTCTGCAGTTATGTTTGATAAGATAAAAGGAAGTATGAAGAAACCCAATCTGGGTAGAATTCTGAGTCTATACTTAGCTGGTAGTATACCTGAAGTGATGAACCAGGCTGCAGGTTCCAAGATAAACCACATGAGGAGAATGGATTTGAGAATTTTCTCTAGGTGGGATAGGGTGCTGACAAAGGAACTTCCATCTACAGTAAAGGACACACCTAAGAAAAAGAAAAAGAAGACAACCATTGTGGCTCAAGAATCCTCCAGCAGCTCTGAAGAGCAAGTGGTCTTTACTCCTGATGATGAAGAGACTGGAAATGCTGGACAGTCTCCAGCAAGACAAGAAGAAGCACAGAGGCAGGGGGAGCTACCCTCAGCTAGCCCAATTCACCTGGATCCACTCCAGGGGGAGCCTCTACATGTGGAAGAGCCAACTCCACTAGAGAGTGAAAGGGCTACTCAAACCATACTAGAGGTAATCACTGAAATTAATCAATTAGATTTCACTATTGAGGATGAAGTTTTGACTGATTCATTACCTGATATTCATCAACAAACACAGATACAACCTCAACCACAAGATGTTGTCATGGAGGACACATCTGTTGCTGATAAAGTGGTTGATGAAATCAGAGATTCCCCAGCCCATTCTCAACAGGAATTCACCTTAGAGGAGCTATTCCCTGATCTTGTACAGACAGACCTTGAGAGAGAAATAACTGCTGTTGAGGGGGAGAAGGCAAATATAGAGGGGGAGCATGTGGAGATTGTAGAGGAAACTGCAAACAAGGAGACTGAGGAGCCAAGAGATGCTGAAGGGCTACCAAGGACTGAGAAGGATTCACATCCAAGTCCTAAGGATAGAGTAGACATAGTCAGTACTTCTGCATCAGAAGATGAAGAGGCTGTTTGAGCCAAGAAGAGGAAGTTCCAGGTCTTCAAGAGAAGAAGCCAGAACTATAAGAAAGCCCTACAGACAATTGCTCCACAGCCTGCCACCACTACTGATTATAGTTCTCTGATGGTAGCATTGCAAATTAAGCTAGATGAGCAAAGGCAAGTTCTAGAAAAATATGTGGATGAAGGGCATAAATCCCTGCAATTTGATCTGGCACAAGACATCAAATCAATCAGATTTGAAGTGAATCTCAACAAGAAAGAAATGACTGATTGTTTCCATAAAGGAGGCAATGCAGTGGTCTATCTGGCTACACATCAAGAGAAAATAAAGACAAAACTTGATGACCTAGCATTAAAGCAAGGATATGTTCTAGAAAATCAAATAAGAATGAATGAAAACTTGACTGCTTCTCATAATGCCATAGTCACTGAAATGAAGAATATAGCTACTGCCCAGACTGCACACAGTGCTACTGCCAAAGCTGAGTTTGATAAGCAACTCCAAGAAAGCCTACTTGCAGTTCACACTGCTATTGCAGATTCTCAAAAGGTTATTACTAACATGCTACAAAAGTTAAAACTTTTCTATAAAGATGGAGTTAACTATCTGAATGCCCAGATCAGGTTTCAAAAAGATGATCTGAGGGATCACATAGAGAGAGAAGTCATAAAGGGGGAGAGGGTATTAGTCAAGGCAGGCTCTGATCATGCCAAATGGATTTCAAATTCCATCAGAGCCACCCTTGGATATCCACCCTTATGTGATGATGACAATGTGACAGAGTATGGAATCAATCCTGCATACTTTGGAGGAGAGCAAGCTGAAGTGGTTCAAGTGATATATCCTCTTGCAGATTTTGATATGGTACATCAGGAGGTACAGTCTATGTATAGTCCTCCTGTGGGTAATCAGAATATAATTCTTGAGAAAGTTGTCCAGCTTGTGCCAGAGGCAATACTAAAAGAACAAGAGGCTTTGTTAAAAGAACAAGAGGCCCAATTATCTAAGAAAAGATTCAGAGAGCAAGCTGAATTAAGGCCAGATTTTGAACAATAGAGCCCCACATCCAGGAATATCATTTTGACTGCTTGGAAGGCTGCTAAGGACAATATCCTGGATAGAGACAAATGGTATTCTGAACAGGAGTGGAGGAAACATGAGAATAGGCAAGAGGCCATAGTACAGTATAGAAGAAAGACTAAACTGGGAAAGCTACCTCCTAATGCACAGGAGCCTAGCAAGTATTTACCTAAGCCTTATCACTATTTTGAAAGGCAGAAGATAAAGGCTGAAGAGCTGAAAAAGAAAGATCTCAAAGGGAAGAAGCCTGTTGCTGCTGATGACAATGAAGCTCCAATTCAAGCAAAGATTCAATCTGGAAAAGGGATTATAATCAAGGAACCAGAGCAGCCATAGGATAGCATTTTCGCAAGTTTACAATTTGTAATCAGTTGTATTAAAACTCTATGTAAACTTTTGATTAATGAAAATGTTGGAATTTGTAAGAATAAAGTTATGTGTTCAATCTATTACATTAATTGTTCTGAGATAATTGTTTATACATGTTCTGTTCATACATGTATAAGTATTTTCCCTGTCATACTATTTTATATCATACTGAAAATTTGTTATGTATGATGTATATCATTGACTAAGAGTTATGACTTCTCCAAATAGGGGGAGATTGTTGGGTACATTGGAATATATGTACCTGATTTGAAGAAGCCTCACCATACTCAATGATATACATCAAGGTGTATTTGATGTGCTTTGAGTTTATTTGTGCAGGTTAAGTAACTGCAGGTTTGCATGAAAAGTTTCTAAGTCCATGTGTCGACACCTAGAAGAAAAGTGTCGACACTTAAGAAGGCTTGTGTCGACACCCAGAGAAGCTGTGTCGACACTTGGAGTAATTGTGTCGACACCAGGAAGGCAGAGTCGACACCAGAAGAAAAGTGTCGACACATACAGGCAGTGTCGACACACAATGAAGAAATGCCTACATAATCAGTGTCGACACTTAGAAGCAGTGTCGACACCCAGAGAAACTTTGTCGACAGCAAATGTGTCGACACTAGGAGGCTGTGTCGACACTCAGCAAAACTTCAACAAAGTTCAAGTACATGTGTCGACACTAGGAGGCTATATCGACACTCAGCAAACTTCAAACAAAGTTTAAGTACAAGTGTCGACACAAAGAAGATGTGTCGACACTCAGCAAAGTCTCAACACATGAAGAATGTGTCGACACAAAGGAGATGTGTGGACACTCAGCAAAAGTTTCAACACAGAAGGCATGTGTCGACACAAAGAAGATGTGTCGACACTTAACAAGTTTCAACACAAGAAGATGTGTCGACAAAAAGGAGTTGTGTCGACACTTAGCAGAAATCAACTAAGTATTGAAGAAGAAGGACTTGTGTCGACACACAGGATCAGTGTCGACACATTCTGAAGAAGCAGTGTCGAGAAGCTGTTACAACAACACAAGGAGTTGTGTCGACACCATGAAGGCTAGTGTCGACACTTAGTCTACTTGTGTCGACACTTAGTCTATTTGTGTCGAAACATAAAGACTATCTGTCTCGACACTTTTATACAGTGACAGAGATTTCAAGAAGTGACTGGATGACTTGACAGCTGCCATTTCAACCGGTCAACTGCTACTGTCAGAGCAGTCAGAACGTTGTTAGAAACCGGATCAGCCGGTCACCATGAAGAAAGCTTATATAAAGGCTTATTCCTTCAACAGAAAGTGAATCAAGGAAGCAATCAATGAAGTGAAAAACAACACAACAAGAAGAAGACCTTTAAGTGAAGATCTAAGAAGTTGGAGAGAGAGAGAGAGCTCCTTCTAAGAAGTGCAGTTGCTGAACCGGGCTGCTAAGTTAGATTCAAATTGAGATCTGAATCTCAAGACAGAAGTTGATCAAAAATCATCTTCAGGAGATTCAACCCTACTGTGTTCTAATTCAAGAAGCTTTGAAGAAAGCCAAGGGAGGTTGATCTCAGTCAAGTTCTTCCAAGAACTCATCAAGAAGCCAGTCAACTCATCTCTCTCTATCAGAGTTGTGGTCATATACTTTGTATTTTCTAATTTCTGTAGGATCTTGTATAGATCTGAGTTGTAAGCCTAAATCTATAAAGGCTGAGGTAGGGCTTGTTGGAACACCCTATTACTAATTTGGGTCAGGATCACTATGTCTTTAGGAAACCTGTTGTTGACCTCCTGTATATCTCTAAAGGTCAATTAGATTTGAGTCTAAGGGTTAGTACTTAGGTTTGGAAGCTGCCCTCAAGACCAAGATTTTCAGTTTGAGACTAAGTCATATCATCTAGCTCATTACGACGAATCGTCGAACTCCAATCGACGATCGTCTAGCTCAACTTCGACAGATCGACGAACTCCATTCGACGATCATTGAGCTCAACTTCAACAAATCGTCGAACTCCATTCGACGATCTGTGAGCTCAGTTCGACGATCTTGACTCAGTATTGATAATCTATCTCTGAGCTCAGTTCGACGATAGTTGAGCTCAGATCGACGATTTCTGTTGCTGTCTAAGTCCAAATCTCTGAGCTCAGTTCGACGATAGCAGAGCTCAGTTCGACGTTTTTTTGATGACTTCAAGGATTTTCAAGATTCAAATTCAGAACAGTTAAGGAGTTATTCAGCAATTAATTCAGAATATTTTCTAGCCGTTTTCATTTATTCTGGACCAAATTTCAAGGGATTTTCAAGGAATGTTTCTTTGGACTTTCCCCCAGAAGATAATTGCAATTAAGGAAGTCAATTAATGACAGGCCAACGGCTATTCTTGACAGATGAATTTATATTCAGAACCAGAGAATAAAACATAAGTTCTTTTTGAATCTCAAATACACAACACAACAGACAGACAACAAAAAGAAGCAGAACAAGAAGAAGAAGAAAAAAATATTCTCTCTCTCAAATAATTCATACAAGAACACACACCAAAGGAGATCAACAAATCTGAAATCTTCAGATCCCCTTTGCTTCAAGTGTTTAAGGCCAGCATCTTTCAAATACTCCAGACACCTAACATTTCAGCTGTTGCTGAAATCATCATTTGCTGGAGATCAACTTCTGAAGGCCTATCACCCTACAGTAAAGCTTCATTTCCTGAACATCTCAAGAACTCAGGGGGAGCTTTGACAACATAAAATCCACATAGTCTTCTCAGCTGTTCTGAGAAAGAGAATACTTTCATAACTCTCTCATCCCCATCTCTGTAAAGGGTTTCTCAAACTCCCTTCAAAAGTTTGAGCTTGGTTTTTGAGCACCTTATCAAAAGCTCATTGGTGGCAAGACACCTGATCAAAAAATCTGATTTGGTTTTTGAGCACCTTATCAAAAGCTCATTGGTGCCCAGGACACCTGATCAACTCATCCTGCAGTGGATTCCTACCTAGGGTGGTAGAAGAGTGGATGTACCCAAGTTTAGGGGAACCACTATAGCTCCTTATGTCTTCTGGCTTGCTTGTCTTTATCTTTTGTTTTTGGCTGTGATTGTTTTGTGATTAGTTTAGATCTGTGATTAATTTCTGTTGTAGGTTATTTTGTGATTAGATTTAACAGTTGCTTCCCTGTTCACTCAGAATTACAACAATTGTTGTAAAAAGTTTTCAAGCACCATATACTCTATTCACCCCCCCTCTAGAGTATATCAGATCTAGCTGCACTTTCAATTGGTATCAAAGCGAGGTTGGTTAAACATACCACACCTTGGTGGTTGTACAGGCTAACACCTGAACCCAAAGATCCCTAGTTAGATCTACTTGCTGTAGATTTTATTATTAGATTATTTCTTCACCAATCATGGCCCAAAACAAAGATTATGCTAGCACCAGACCTCCAGTGTGCAATCTATCCAAGTTTGTACTTGGAAAGCAAGGATTAGATTATACATGAATTCTATTGACGAGGATATTTTTAATTCTGTTTTGACAGTTTGTCCAAGACCTCCAGAGAACTCAAGTACAAATGCTGTTCCACCCCCATCAGGAACAGATGCTGATATCAAGAAGTGGAAGGTAGCTGATGCAAAGGCTATGAATATCTTAGCCCAGACCATGTCTGATGACATCTTTCAAAAGGTGGCTGAATGCAATTCAGCAAAGGAAATCTGGGATAAACTCTCTGAAATAGTCTCAGGCTCAGCTGACGAGAGAAAGGACAGGAGATCCCACCTCATATCTCAATATAAGAATTTCAAGAAGGGAGAAGCTGAGTCAGTTGGAGATATGTACAATAGACTCAGTCTGATAGTCAGTGAACTCAGGACTTTGGATAAGGAGATATCACTGACTGAACTTAATGACAAAATTCTAATGTGCTTCCCTAGCACTTGGGATTCAAGAATCTGGCCAATCAAGGATGCCAGAAGTTTGAATGAGATCACCACAGAAGCTCTTTTGGGCAAGCTCAAATCTTATGAGCTATTAATCAAAAATAGAGAAGAAGAGTAGGAGGTTGCTTCACCAGCCACAAGAAAAGAGAAGACAATAGCCTTCAAAGCAACTGAAGATCAACCTGAAGACAAATTCACAGGCAATGATGAACTGCTCAGTCTGTTGGCCAAAAGATTTTATAAGATGGCCAGAAAGGACTTCAGAAGGAGATCATACAAGGAGCATGATAAGCCAAGGTATGATAAGTCAATTAATAATAAGGAAATTGTCTGCTTTGGTTGCAGGAAACCAGGGCACATTGTTCCTGACTGTCCAGAAAATAAAAACAAGGACATAAGGGACAAGAAAGAAAGCAGAAAGGAGAAAAACTCTAAGAGGAATGGCAATGATAAACCCTCCTCAAGCAAAAACAAGCACACAAGAAAGGGGTTTGTTGCTGAATGCTGGAGTGAGACTGAAGAGGAGTCAGAAGCCTCATCCAGCTCCAGTGATGATGAAGATGATACAGAAGAGAAGGAGTTCTGCATGATGGCAATCAATGTCTCACAACATAATTCAGATGAAGAAGACTCAGAGTCAGACTCAGAGACTCAACTTGAAGAGGACCAGGTAATCAGCTCTTTTGATTTCAATTCAGAGGACTTTAAATCTGAGTTTAAAGCATTTTGTTTAGACTTACTAAAATCTGAGAAAGAAATTATCTCTCTCAGAAATCATTTATCTGAACATAATATCTTAAAGTCAGAAAACCTCAAACTCTCTCAGGAGTTGGAGTGCTGTAGGGAGCAGATAGCTTCACTGAAAGGTGAGCTATCAGAGGCCAAGAAGCTTGAAGAATCCCTTAATGGGAGAAGTATCAAGCTGATGGACATCACAAGCACAGTGAACTCCAGATTTAATAGTACACTGGGCTTGGGTGCTTCATCCAGCCAACCCATATTTCTAACAACTCCAATCAAGTTCATTTCTGATAAAGGAAAGGGAGTTGTAGAGGTAGCTAGGAAAAATTCTGATCTGCCTAAGAAAACTAAGTTCTAGCAGAAATCGTCGAACGGAGCTCGACGATCGCCAAATGCAGATCGACGATCTCAGGCAAAATCGTCGAACTCAGGTCGACGATCTCAAGTTCCTGAACTCTGCCACAGTCGACCGTCGAACGGAGCTCGACGATCTGACCCAAGATCGTCGAACACAGCTCCACGATCGTCGAACAGAGATCAGAGCTCTGGAAACTCTTTCAAGGGCAAGTCAAAATCCAATCCTAGGGGTCCTTCATCCCAAATCTTTAACCCTTATACTGAATGGATTATACCTCCAAGGAGATATCATCCTGAAGGTTATAAGAGTCAACCTGGGATGTCTTTTATTTATGAGTTTAAAGGTTATCAACCTAGGCCCAAGGTAAACTGGGTCAAAAACAAATGAATTATTTTATGTGCAGGTGAAGACCTATCCAACATCAAACCAGCAATGGTAGTTGGATAGTGGTTGCTCTAAGCACATGACAGGAAACAAGGACAACCTCACATCCTTTAAAGCCAAGCTTGGACCCAAAGTTATCTTTGGTGATTCAAACTTTGGACAAACTAAAGGATATGGTGCAGACCAGATTGGATCAGTAACATTCAAGAAGGTAGCTTATGTGGAAGGACTGAAGCACAACTTAATAAGCATCTGTCAGCTGTGTGATGAAGGCTACCAGGTGACCTTCAGCAAAGCTTTATGCAAGATCAAGTCAGAGGACAACACAACTGTGTTGACAGGTAAAAGGAAAGGTAATATCTATCTAGTAGATTTTCTTTCAACAGATGTAGATATTTGCCTGTTCAATTCTGTCTGTAGACCTAATATTTTATGCATAAGAGACTAGGACACTTAAACCTTAGAACTATTGCTAGGCTATCCAAGGACAACCTTGTTAGAGGACTACCTTCTGACCCCTACAAGAAGGAAGGACTCTGCAGGGCTTGTCAATTAGGCAAGCAAACTAAAAATAGTTTTAAGTCACTTAATAAGAGTGATTCACCTAGGATATTGTATCTGTTACACATGGATCTTTTTGGACCCATCACAGTACAAAGCCTAGGAGGGAAATCTTACACCTTAGTAGTTGTAGATGACTTCTCTAGATTCACATGAGTGTTCTTTCTGAGGAAGAAGTC
The DNA here is from genome assembly GCA_039583875.1 of Platanthera guangdongensis. Taxonomy (NCBI): domain Eukaryota; kingdom Viridiplantae; phylum Streptophyta; class Magnoliopsida; order Asparagales; family Orchidaceae; genus Platanthera; species Platanthera guangdongensis. The sequence continues at coordinate 225,037,065 of CM077153.1, read as the reverse complement.
TGATAACTTTAAGTGTTTGATAGAGTTTCTCAAATGCATATAGATTGAGTTCAATACTCACATTGCCCTGATCAGAAGTGATCATGAGACAGAGTTTGATTCTCTTCTTATGTAAGAGTTCTGTCAGAGTGAAGGGATCAGACATACTTTCTCAGCTCCTAGAACTCCTCAACAAAATGGGGTAGCTGAAAGGAAAAATAGAACCCTTATTGAATCTGCCACTACATTGTTGTCAGATGCTCATCTTCCTCTATCCTTTTGGGCAGAGGCAGTGAACACCTCCAACTATGTGCTGAATAGAAGTTTGATACATAAACTAAAGGGTAAGACTCCCTATGAATTACTCAAAGGGAAGAAACCTAAAGTTGATTATTTTAGAGTTTTTGGTTGTATTTGCTATATACATAATAATGACAAGAAATATTTAGCAAAATTTCAAGCTAAAGCTGATGAAGGAGTGTTTCTGGGATACTCCATGATCAGTAAGGCTTATAGGTTTTATAATAAATCATCTCTAAAAATTAAGGAATCTGTTCATATATCATTTGATGAATCTAACATGTCTTTCAAGGAGAGGAACACTTCTACCATAACACCTTTGCAGGAACATTCTCTTGTTGAAGACTTGAACAAGTTACAGGTTACTCAAAAAGAGGAAAGCAGTGAAGATGAAGAAAGTATTCAACACATTGAAGAGAAACAACCTGAAGAGCCAGTTGTTGTACCACAAGAGGAAACAACAACACATGTTGGTGAACAATCAACACCCCCTATTGATTTAGTAACATCAAGAGACCATCCAATTTCCCAAATAATTGGAGACATCTCAGCTGGTGTGCAAACCAAAAATCAGGTCAACCAAAACATGTTGCACACTTGCTTCCTATCTCAAATTGAACCTCAGTCCATTCAAGATGCAGAGCAAGATCCACACTGGATCATTGCAATGCAAGAAGAGTTGCATCAATTTGAAAGGAACAAAGTTTGGGAACTAGTGCCTAAGCCTAAGGATCACTCCATTGTTGGAACAAAGTGGGTGTTCAGAAACAAACTGAATGATCAAGGAGTAATTGTAAGGAACAAGGCAAGTCTAGTTGCTCAAGGATATTCTCAAGAAGAAGGCATAAACTATGACCAGACTTTTGCACCAGTTGCAAGATTGGAATCCATCAGAATTTTCTTAGCTTATGCAGCACATAAAGGCTTCAAGATATATCAGATGGATGTCAAAAGTGCATTTCTAAATGGAGACATCAAAGAAGAAGTATATGTCAGACAACCTCCAGGTTTTATCTCTCCAACTTATCCTGATTATGTTTTTAAATTGAACAAAGCATTATATGGTCTCAAGCAAGCTCCTAGAGCATGGTATGAGACCCTAGCATGCTTTCTTTTGGAAAATGGATTTATAAGGGGTAGAGTAGACCAAACTCTTTTCATTAGAACCCATAAGTCCCATACCCTACTAGTACAGATTTATGTAGATGATATTATTTTTGGTTCTACTGATTCAAAATTATGCAGAAGGTTTTCCAACCTAATGCATTCTAAATTTGAAATGAGTAGCTTGGGTGAGCTATCCTTCTTTCTAGGATTGCAAGTCAAACAACATGCTGAAGACATCTTTATTTCTCAAACCAAGTATGCAAATAAATTGGTTAAAAAATTTGGCATGTCTGAAGCATCTTGTATGAAAACACCTATGCCTACTAATGCTGTATTGGATGCTGATGAACATGGGAAACCTGTTGATCAGACAACATATAGAGCAATGATTGACTCTTTACTGTACCTTACAGCTAGTAGACCATATATAATGTTTGCTACATGTATATGTGCTAGGTTCCAAGTAAGCCCTAGAGAGTCACACCTAACACTAGTAAAGAGGATTCTCAGGTATGTTAAAAGTTGTTCAAATCTAGGTCTCTGGTATCCAAAAGATTCAGCATTTGATTTAATTGGATTTTCTGATGCTGATTATGCTGGATGCAGAATTGACAGGAAAAGCACCAGTGGAACTTGTCAGTTCCTTGGTGACAGACTTGTCTCTTAGTTTTGCAAGAAACAAACTTCTGTGTCAACTTCAACTGCTGAAGCTGAATATATGGCTGCAGGCAGTTATTGTTCACAAATCTTGTGGATTCAAAACCAACTCCTAGACTATGGCTACAACTTAGAGAAGTCTAAAATCTTTTGTGATAACACCAGTGCTATTTCTATAGCTCAAAATCCAGTCCTCCATAGTAGGACAAAACACATAGAAATTAGGCATCACTTCTTAAGGATAATGTTGAGAAGAATAAAATTGAACTGCAATATATCCCAACTGATTTACAAAGGGGAGATATTTTCACCAAGCCCTTGGATGAAAAGAAACACACCTTCTTCCTAAATCAGTTAGGAATGTTAGATGGAGGAAGTCTAAAATAATATCCAAGATTTTAAAAGTTTAAAAATTGACCAAGACTAGGCAAACATCCTGATTTTTCTTAGTGTCTAGAGTGTTTTTCTGGTCTCTGAACTGTGCTCGACGATTTCCCCCAGATCGTCGAACGGAGATCGACGATTTTCGAAATCGTCGACCTGAGTTCAGCTCTTCTCAGATAGTGTTCAACTATCTCTCAGGTCTACGATCGTCAAATGGCGCTTGACGATTTGGTTCTCTGAACTATCGTCGAACGGAGCTCGACGCTCTCCAATATCATCGAACGAAGCTCGACGATATTGCAGACTCTTCAGATTCCTTTAGAAGCCCCGATCGTCGAATTGAGTTCAACGATCTTTCCTTTTCTGTGTCGAACCCTAATATAAAATTCATTTTTCGCCGTCGTTCTCCTTTTGCGCTTTTGATTTCTCTGCAAAAATTCTCTTTCCCTCCAACCATTTCTACACTTGGTCGTTTTGTTTGTTGATTTTTGCAGGTAACCATGGAAGTTTCTGTTGCTGTTCTCGCCGCCATGAAATTCGATGCTGGCTTTGACATTGACATGGAGTCCTTCAGCATTACTGATCAAGTTTTCCAGGATATTTTGGAACTCTTCAAGGAGCAGAAACTTGCTACCATCATGACCACCAGATCAAGCTTGCTGCTGATGAGATTAAGGAGTGGGTCTACACTGCCCACAACCAGGATCAAAACACCATAGTTGGTTCAATTTCTGGAACCCAGGTACCCTTGACTCCAGCCATTCTGACAGAAGTTTTTGAGTTAAGTTCTGGTAGAGATTCTGCTGATTTGTCTGGAGAGGAATTTGCTGATCTACTTGCAAGAATGGGTCACTGTGAAGCTAACCCTAGCAAGCTGCTGAAGAAGAACCTAGTCTGTGGAGTACAGTTCTTGGCTGATGTAGTGGGAAGGTTTTGTTGGCTAAGCACTCAGCACATGATACCATTTCTAGGTATCAGCTATGCTTAATGAGAGCCATAGTGGACAAGAAACAGTTGAACTGGGGAGAGGTCTTCTTTGACCTTATTAAAAAGAAAATAAATAAGAATTTTGTGAATTTTGGGAGGATTCTAGGCCTCTTTCTGCAGAACAGATGCCCTACTCTGCTTGTATCATCTGGGATACATATTAATGCATCTAAGAGATTGTCCTGTTCCCTATTTGGCAAATGGGACAGGCAGATCACCAAGCCCAGCATGCCCTCTTCAAGCACACCTTCAGGCACCAGGACTGTAATAGTCACTTCCCCTCAAGTCTCTGCCCCTGCAGATGACTTGCCTGCTGCTGCCTCTCCTCTCCTCCAATTCCATCTTCTCCAGTTCCATCCACCAGTCAAACTCCATCCACTATCATCATATCTAGCCCTTCTCCAACATCAATCCCATCTCCAATTCCAACTCTACCAACAACAGAAGAAATCTTCCATCCATTATATTCCTACCCTCAACCAGACATTGCCACATCACCCTCCATTCCCTCCTTCAATCTTATTGATGATTCCTTCATGGATGACTCACCCTCATCTCCTCCTGAGCTCCCCTCCTCAGCAACATCTTACCAGGAACTTCTACAAGAGATCATTGATCAACCCACCTTCACACCCTCTATCTTAATTCCACTGTCTTCCACCTCCACTATACCCACACCTCAACCATCACTCCTACCATCCACCAGCTTCCCACCACCATCACCAGTAGCTCCACCTCCATCCTCTACCTCTGCTCACATCCCTGTTGAGCAAGTAGATCTTCCAGCCCTAGCTGACAGGATATATGAACTGCTAGCCCCCAGGCTATCTCTTCTATTGGAGACCTCCTTGTCTCCATTACTTGAGTCAGTGGCAGCCCTTTATGCCAGGCTATCCTCCCTCTTCCCTCAGGAAATCCCTTCATCAATGTGCCTTGATCCAGCCTTATCTGAATCTAGGCAGGGGGAGATGCCTTATGAAGTGAGCCTGCCTGCTGTTTCTTCAGTTATTATTGCTGTTGCTGTGTTGTTCTTCAAGCTCCAGTTCCCCTCCAGTTGCAGTCTTCCCAGTGGACATCAGGTCCTTACTTTCAGTATTTGATTCAGCCTATTTCAGTTGTCTTCCAGAGAGAGTTGCTGTTCACCCATCAGAGGATTTGTCCAAGGCCATTGTGCCCTTCTCTAGCTGTGACATCAGCATTATTTATTCTTTTGTCAATTCAGTATATGCTGCTGCTACTCCTGCTAAAGCATTGTTGATGTTTCTGATGCTGCTGCCCTTCTGCTGAAAGTTTTGTTGATGTTATTGCTGATACTGCTGATGAGTAATCTCTAAGGATATGCAGATGACAGAGGCACATGATTTGAGCCTTTTGTGTTTGCTGATGATATTCTGATGTTGCTGATATTGTTGTATCTGAAAGTGTTTTCATCTAAAACTGTTGCTGCCCCCAACTGCTACTGTTATTACTGCTGCTAATATTACTGCTGTTATACCTTCTAAGAGTGCTGCTCCAGAACTTTTCTTGTCTGTTGTTATTCTGCCTCAACTTCTGTTTTTGTTGTCTACTGGCTTCTGCTTCAACTTCTGTTACTAGTGTTGTATCTACTGCTGC
>CM077153.1:224941015-225031537 GCA_039583875.1 Platanthera guangdongensis | reverse complement strand
TCATTATGTTGCACCTCTGGTTTTCATCAGCATCTGGAGAGTCTTGTACTTCCTCTGGACAGCAACCACCATTTTCCACTTCCTGATTTGCAGTTGAATCTTCTGTAATGGTAAGCTGTCCATTCTCTCATTTATACCTGTAGAACTGCAAGAACTACTTGGAACTCACTGTTAATAAGTCTTGTTTCATCAAAGACAACATGTACAGACTCTTCTACAACTTGAGTAATCAAGTTATAGACCCTATAAGCCTTACTATTGTTGCTGTACCCAACAAATATCGCATCTTGGGATTTGACAGCAAACTTAGTTAGATAAGACTTGCCATTATTAAGGACATAACACTTGCAACCAAAGATCCTAAAATAGGATAAGTTTGGTTTTCTGCCTTTCATAATCTCATAGGGAGTCTTTTTGTGGCTTTTGGTGATAGAAGCCCTATTGATCATATGACATGCACTATTTACTGCCTCAGCCCAGAAATATTCTGGGAGAGAAGTGTCACTCAATAGAGTTCTACCAACCTCAATCAGTGTTCTATTCTTCCTTTCAGCAATACCATTTTGCTGTGGTGTTCTAGGTGATGAGAATTCTTGAAAAATCCCAAATTCTTCACACAATCTTATCATACTCTCAGATTGAAATTCAGTGCCATGATCACTTCTGATTTTGACCACTGTACTGTCCAGCTCATTCTGAATTTGTTTGACAAAACTATATAAAACACTTGGGGTTTCATATTTTTGTCTCAGAAAGAACACCCATGAATATCTAGAATAGTCATCTACCACCATAAAAGTGTAGACCTTCCTACCTAGACTATGAACTGGCATAAGACCAAATAGATTCATATGCAAGAGGTATAGACACCTCACTGAATCCTTGTTTTCAAGGCTATGAAAGGAGGATTTGGTCTGCTTGCCTTTTTGACAAGCTGAGCATATCCCATCCTTTATACACTTAACTTGAGGACCATTCCTCACTAACTCTTTGCTAAAGAGTTGGTCAATAGTCTTGTAGTTAAGATGGGCCAGCCTCTTGTGACATTTAACACAATGAGAGGCTCTCTCATCAGCTACAAGACAAATAGGAGAAACATTGTTCTCACACTCAAAGTTAAGACAGTACTCATTTCTTTTTCTATATCCTGTCAATATGACCTTTTGATCACTTGACCTTTTGATATGAAAACCATTCTTGACAAATGAAATGTCATAACCTAAATCACTCAGCTGACTTATGCTAATTAGGTTATGTTTCTAACCGTTTACATTGGCCACTTGAGTGATTGTAACTGAGTTATTAGAAATGTTACCAAAACCTTTGATGACTCCCTTTTCAGAACCACCAAAGATAACTTTAGGCCCATTCAGTATAGGTGAGTAGTCCTTCAGCAATCCCCTTATTCCAGTCATGTACCTGGAACATCCACTGTCCAAGTACTATATAGGGGCATGACAACTTGGACTCACCTGCAATAAAGATTACTTAACCTTAGAACCCAAATAACTTTTGGGTCCTTGGTGCAAGTTAGTCTGAACTTTAACAAATCTGCCTGCAGCTTTTCTACCAGGCAGACTGCTACTCTCTTTGACACTGATATTGTGCCAACAGTCTAAGGTAAAGTGGCCTATCTTGCCACAGCACCATCACTCAAACTTATTATACCTTTGTTTAGGTAGAACTTTAGCTGAATTATTAGCAGCAGATCTGTTGTTCTATACTGGGGCATTGCCTTTTTTATTGGACTTAGCAGTCCATGCAGTTATCTTAAACCCTAATCCTGCCTTACCCTTTTGAGACACAAACTCATCAATCAAGGGTTATACAGATTTTGGCTTAGAAAAACTAGCCACAATTTCCTTCTCTTTCTGAAGTCTGTTTTCCAGACTTTTAATCTGATCATTTTTAAATGTGATTGTTCCCATTTGAATAACAGTTATGTTTTTCAATCTGGCAATCTCATTCAACTTTTGATCCAGTATCTTCTCTGAATCAGATACAACCATCTTAAGATCTGCAATTTCCTTAGCCTGAGTTTTGGCTAGGTTTTTGCTTTTCTTTAGTGCCTGCAACAAGTCCCCATATTCATCTATCAGCTGATGAATATCACCTTCAGACTCAGACCCATACACATCACTTGATGCAGATGTTGTTGACTCTGACCCAGTACTACAATCTAAATTTCTAGAAAAACATTGTACCTTACTAGGACCAGGCTGATCCTGGCACTTATCTTCTTCTGACACAGCCATCAGTACCTTGCACTGATGGTCTTCTTGTTTATAGATAGAGTTCAGCACTTGCAGAAACTCAACTTCTTCATCTGCTGTATATAGACCAATATATGCCTCAGCTTCAGATTCTGACTCTGAAGATGATTGGTCTGTCAAGCTCTTCTCCTTCTTAGCAACAAAGGATTTCTCCTTTTTGCTCGGGTGTTGAATCTTCTTTTTATCAGCAGACTCTTTTATTTTGTCTGGACACTCAGCCACAACATGTCCAGGCCTATTACAGTAGTAGCAAACTATCTTTGATGTTGCAGATTTGATTGGCTTCGACCTGCTCCTGTCCTTCCTGGATGACTTCCTTTTTTGATAATAGTCATCCTTAGGCTGAGATGTGGATGACTTAGACTTCCACTGCTTCTTCTTCAGGAATCTCTGAAACTGCCTTGTGAAGGCAGCAAAGTCTTTACCGGAGTCACTGCTATCTGAACTTTGGTTGTCTGAATTATCTGAAGCAATTTCAGCAACTATCTTAGGAGGTGATGAAGACATCCTCCTATTCTTCCTAGTGGCTTCAACCTTGAAGGCCACAGACTTTTCTCTATGCTCCCCTTTTGCACTTTTCTCTTCCTCTTTCCTAGCCATCAGCTGCATCTCATATGACAACAATTTTCCAAATAAAGTTGGCAGAGAGATATCTGCAAGTTTGGCCACTTCCCTAATGATACAAATCTTAGTGTCCCAATCCTTTGTCAAGGATCTTAGGAATTTATCATTCAGTTCAGCATAAACTTTCTATCTTGTCTGACTTCTTCAGAACCCTCCATGTAGACTATCAAAGTATCCCACATCTCCTTGGAGGTCTTGTAGTGAATCAAATTTTGAAAGATTGAATCATCTATGACACTTACTATGATATTCTGGGCTCTTTTATCCATAGTTGCCAGGATGATCTCATCCTTAGTAATCTCTGAAAAATCCTTGGGAATTCTTTGGTTTGCATCTAGAACTGACAACTTCATTGGAATATAAGGACCTTCCTTTACTGTGATGTAGATCCTTGGATCAGAAGCCTCCATAAACAGCCTGACCATTTCTTTCTATATTCCAAATATCTCCTTCCTGCATATGGGTAATTTCATAGCACCTAGTTCCTTATGATTTTCTCCTGAACCCATTTTCTTGATCTTGAATATGCCTTATGGATTTAACTCAGACTGTTAAGTCCTTCTTTGAGAAACCTCTTTCTGATACCACTTGAAAGAATTGATTTCAAGATAACCTAATACACCTAGAGGGGGGGGGGGGGGGGGGGTGAATAGGTTCAAATCCTTTTTATTCTAAGGCAGATAATAAACTCTAGTTTTCTGTTGGTTATACTATTAACATAGCAAACACATCATAGAAATATATCCAATCACATAGTGCACAAGATTTATAGTGGTTCCCCAAGTATTGGGTACATCCACTTTCCCCCTTCGCCTATCTAGCAGTGTACTAGATTCGGCCTAACTTCTTCTCTTCACCTCAAATCCGTAGATCTTACAGCTCAGAACCCAATCAAGGTTCCTAAAACTCAGAGTGAGTGCACACTCCTACAGCTCAGGCACACAGCCCTACCTCAGCCTTCAACAAGGCCTACACCTCAGAGATAACAATCTCCTACAACTCAGGCTCACAGCCCTACCTCAGCCTTCAACAAGGCCTACCACTCAGAGACCTAAATCTCCTACAACTCAGCCTTTATATAACAGGCTTACAGCTCAGATCTAGAATAGATCCTACAGAAAATAGATTTTACAAAGTATTTTACCACCACCCAGGTACAGAGAGAAGGGATGGATGGTTTCTTGATCAGTTCTTGGAAGAATATGATGGCAGAGAACAACCACTCTTAGCTTTCTTCAAAGCTTCTTGAATCTGAACTCAGTAGGTTTGAATCTCCTGTGAAGTTGATCTTCAATCAGCTTCTTTCTTGATATTCAAATCACAATCTGAATCCTTCTTAGCAGATTGGTTCAGGATCTGCACTTGAGGGACTTGATGATGAAAGCCCCTTTCTTCTTTTGGAGCTCTCTCTCTCTCCAAATTCTTCTATTTCTCTTTCTTTAGTATTCTGTATATGATTGGTCGTCAACAACTCTTCTGTATTGGTTCCTTATCTTCTGTTGAAGGAGAAAGCCTTTATATAGTCTTCCTCCATGGTAACCGGGTGATCTGGTTTCTAACAAACTTCTGACAGCTTTGACAGTTGCAGTAGACCGGTTAGAAATGACAGCTGTCAAGTCATCCAGTCACTTCTTGAACTCTGTCTCTGTCAGCAAAATGTCGAGACTGAACTTCATCATGTGTCGACACAAATAGACTAAGTGTCGACACAAGTGGACTAAGTGTCGACACATGCCTTGGTGGTGTCGACACATCTCCTTTGTTGTTGATACTGCTTCTCGACACAGCTTTCTGTAGAATGTGTCGACATTGATTTTGTGTGTCGACACAAACACTTCTCTTTAACTTTGTTGTTGATACTGCTTCTCGACACAGCTTTCTGTAGAATGTGTCGACACTGATTCTGTGTGTCGACGCAATCACTTCTTTTCTTTAACATAGTTGAAACTTTGTTGTGTGTCGACACAAGTCCCGTGTGTCGACACAGTTGATGTCGACAAGGTCTTCTGTGTGTCGACACTGCCTCTTGGTGTCGACACAATTGATGTCGACTAAGTATTCCTGTGTGTCGACACTGCCTCTTGGTGTCGACACAGTTGATGTCGACAATGCTTCAATGTATGTCGACACTACCTCTGTATGTCGACACAGTTTCTTCTGGTGTCGACACAGCCTTTCCAAGTATCAACACAATTAACTCCAAGTGTCGACACAGCTTTTCTCCAGTGTCGACACAAGCCTTCATAAGTGTCGACACAACTTCTTCTGGTGTCGACACATGGACTTAGAATTTTTTCTGCATTCTTGCATTTACTTAACCTGCACATATAAACTCAAAACAACATCAAATACACCTTGATGCATATCATTGAGTAAGGTGAGGATTTTTCAAATCTGGTACACATTTTCCAATGTACCCAACAACCGTTTTCAGAAATATATATATAAGACCCAAGGGGCACCTCAAAAATCACGCTTTCATACTCACTTGCTCCTTAATTTTTTAGTGCTTTCTGAGGTAGCCTTAGCTCGGACTTTGGCTAAGGAGGGGAAGCGCTCTAAGATATTCCAGGTGTGTGGTGGGTCCTCCTCGCCGAGCCCTTGGGTATGGTCTTCTTTACTACTGTTGGGTACATTGGATTAAATGTACCTGATTTGAAGAAGCCTCACCCTACTCAATGATATATATCAAAATGTATTTGATGTATTTTGAGTTTAGTTGTGCAGGTCAAGTATTTACAGGGAAATCTGAAAAGATTCTAAGTCCATATGTCGACACCCAGGAGCAAAGTGTCGACACTTAAGAAGACTTGTGTCGACACCCAGAGAAGCAATGTCGACACTTGGAGTAATTGTGTCGACACCAGTGATGCAGAGTCGACACCAGACAGAAAGTGTCGAAATATACAGGATGTGCCGACACTCAATGAAGAAAAGTCCAGTGAAGCTGTGTCGACACTTAGAAGTAGTGTCGACACCCAGAGGAACATCGTCGACATCAGAAAGTGTCGACACTTGGAGGCTGTGTCGACACTCGGGAAATTTCAGCAGAGTCTAAGTATAAGTGTCGACACAATGAAGAATGTGTCGACACACAGCAGAAGACACAACACATGAAGAAAGTGTCGACATAATGAACAATGTGTCGACACACAGCAGAAGATTCAGCTCATGAAGAAAGTGTCGACATAATAAAGAATGTGTCGACACACAGCAGAAGACTCAACACATGGAGAAAGTGTCGACACTTGGAGGCAGTGTCGACACTTAACAAAGTTCAACAAAAATTCTAAGTACAAGTGTCTACACAAAGGAGATGTGTCGACACTCAGCCAAAGTCTCAACAGAAGAAGAATGTGTCGACACAAGGAGCTGTATCGACACTCAGCAAGTATCAACACTGAAGGTATGTGTCGACACCAAGAAGATGTGTCGACACTGAACAAGTTCAACACAAGAAGATGTGTCGACACAAAGGAGTTGTGTCGACACTTACAAGAATTCAACTAAGTACTGAAGAACAAGAAGTTGTGTCGACACACAATATCAGTGTCGACACATGATGAAGAAGCAGTGTCGAGATATAAATTCTACAACACAAGGAGTTGTGTCGATACCTTGAAGGCTAGTGTCGACACTTAGTCTACTTGTGTCGACACTTAGTCTATAAGTGTCGACACTTAAAGACAGACTGTCTCAACACTTTCAGACAGTTACAGATATTTCAAGAAGTGACTGGATGACATGACAGCTGTCATTCCAGCCGGTCTACTGCAACTGTCAGAGATGTCAGAAAGCCGTTAGAAACCGGATCGGCCGGTCACCATGAAGAAGGCCTATATAAAGGCTTATACTGTCAACAGAAACTGATGAGATTAACAGTCTAAGATATTGTAAAAGTGAAGAAGATCTAGCTATTCATTGAAGAATCAAGTGAAGATCTAAGAAGTTGGAGAGAGAGAGCTCCTTCCAAGAAGACAGTCGTTGGAACCAGGCTGTGAAGAAGGGTTCAGACCTAGTTCTGAATCTTAAGTTGCAGTGATTGAAGATCAGCTGCAGAAAATCAATCCTATTATGTTCTACATTCAAGAAGCTTTGAAGAAAGCCAAGTGAGGTTGATCTCAGCAGAGTTCTTCCAAGAACTCATCAAGAACCTATCAACTCTTCTCTCGTTTCTCTGAGTTGTAGGTATATTCTTTGTATTCTAAATTTCTTGTAGGATCCTTAGGGATCTGAGTTGTAAGCCTGTAATTATAAAGGCTGAGTGGTAGGGCCTGTGTGCCTGAGTGTAGGAGATCTATTTCTCTGAGTGTAGGCCTGTTGTGGCTGAGTGTAGACCTTGTGGCTGAGTGTAGGCCTTGTGGCTGAGTGTAGGTCTTTGAATAAGACTGAGTTGTAGGGCCTTAGGCCTGAGCTGTAGGAACCATTTGGGGTTCTGAGTGTAAGATCTGAGGATCTGAGATAGTGGAGGAGTTTGGCCGAATCTAGTACACTACTAGATAGGCGAAGGGGGAAAGTGGATGTACCCAAACCTTGGGGAACCACTATAAATCTGTGTGTTCACTGTGTGCATGTTTGATTCTGTGATTGCTGATTGATTTCTGTGAAGTAGTAATTACAACTCTGTGATATAATCTGTAATTTGCCTAAAAAGTTCAAAAAGATTTAGTCACCTATTCACCCCCCCTCTAGGTGATTAGGTACAATTTATTTCAAGTGATATCATAGGCAGGTTACTCAAAAAGGACTTAACTGTCTGAGTAGATCCTATTGGCAGATTCAGTATAAGTAAAGTGCAGAATCAAGAAAATCAAGAAACATGGGTTCAACAGAGAATCATAAGGAACTTGGATCCATGAAGTTGCCCATTTGCAGAAAAGAGATTTTTGGCATCTGGAAAAAAAGGGTGAGACTATTTATGGAAGCCTCAGACCTTAGAATTTACATCACAGTTAAAGAAGGGTCATATGTGCCTATGAAGGTTTCAGTCCTAGATGCAAATCAGAGAACACCTAAAGAATTTTCTGAAATGACAAAAGATGAGATAATTCTAGCCACAATGGACAAGAGGGCTCAGAATATCATTGTGAGTGCCATAGATGATGCTACCTTTCAGAACTTGATACACTGTAAGACATCAAAGGAGATGTGGGATACTCTTATAGTATATATGGAGGGTTTAGAAGAAGTGAGACATGACAGAAAGTCTTTGTTAAACCAAGAATATGAAAGTTTCAGGCAAGGTAGGTCTGATAGCATAACATAATGCTATAAGAAATTCTATAGGATTGTCAATGAGTTAATGTCATATGGAAGAGAGTTCAGTAATTATGAGCTAAATGATAAGTTCTTGAGGTCCCTAACAAAGGGCTGGGACACTAAGATCTATGCCATAAGGGAAATGTCCAAGTTAGCAGATATTCTTCCTCCAACTTTGTTTGGAAAACTGCTATCCTATGGAATACAGTTGATGATGAGGAAAGAAGAGGAGAAGACTACCAGAATTGAGAATAAAGAAAGAACAGTGACATTCAAGACAGAAGCTACCAGAAAATACAGAAGTAAGTCTCCATCTCCACCTCCAAAAGTGGCTGAGACTGAGTTAGATGATTCAGAAAGCAGAAAGTCTGAAAGCAGTGAGAGTGATGAGGATTTTGCAGCTTTCACAAGACACTTTCAGATGTTCCTAAAGAAGAAACAGTGGAGGACTAAGCCATCCAAAGCACAGAGGTCATCAAAGAATGATAGAAGAAAGCCCAAGTCAAATAGAACTTCATCTTTAAAGATAGTTTGTTATTATTGTAACAAACAAGGACATGTTGTTGGTGACTGTCCAGAGAAGAGAAAAGAATCTACTGATAAGAAAAAGACACAATTCAAGGGAAAGAAGGAAAGGACTTTTGTTGCCAAGAAGGACAAAGGCCTGTCAGACATGTCTTCTTCAGAAACTGAGTCAGAAGCTGAAGCTTACATAGGACTGTATGCTGAAGAAGAGGAAGAGGAGTTCATCCAGATAATGAACTCTATATATGAGCAAGAGGACATTCAGTGCAAAGGACTGATGACCTTAATAGAATGTGATAAAATCCAGGAGCAGCCTGGACCTAGTAAGGTATAAAATTGCTCTTTAAGTTCAATTTCTAGTGCTAGTTCTGATTCAGTTACATCAGCATCAAATGATGCCAGTGGATCTGAATCTGAAGGGGATATTCATCAATTGATTGATGAATATAGAGTTCTGTTGCAAGCATTTAAGAAAAGCAAATCCTTGGCCAAGAGTCAGGCTAAGGAGATTGCAAGTCTCAAAATGGCTGCAACTGATTTTGATAAGCTGATTGATCAAAAGTTAAATGAAATAGCCAGACTAAAGAACATAAATGTTATTCAGATGGGGACTATAACATTTAAGAATGATCAAATCAGAAGTCTGGAGATTAGTCTTCAGAAGGAGAGAGACATAGTTGCAAGGTTTTCTAAACCTAAGTCTGTTCTACCTTTGATTGATGAGTTTATACCTCACAAGGGTAAAACTGGATTGGGGTTTATTAACCCTGCTAGGACTGTAAAGTCCAAGTCTAAGGGCAAAGCCCCAGCTCTCAATAAGCCAGCTGTAGATAAATCAGCTAGGGATGTACCTAAGCAAAGGTACAATAGATTTGAGTGCTGGTGCTGTGGCAAGGTAGGCCATTATGCCATTGACTGCTGACACAATTCTAGTGCCAAGATGAGTAGCAAACTGCCTGTTGGAAGATCTGCAGGTAGCTTTGTTAAGAGGCAAACTAACCAGCACCAAGGACCCAAGAATTCTTTGGGTTCTAAGGTCAACTAATCTGTTTTGCAGGTGAGTCCAAGTGGCCATGCCCCAATATGGTATTTGGATAGTGGATGTTCCAGACACATGACTGGAACTAGGGGATTGCTAAAGGACTTCACACTAATCAAGGATGGTACTAAAGTCACCTTTGGTGGTTCTGAAAAAGGAATCATCAAGGGTTTTGGTAACATTTCTAGCACCCATATAACTATTACTCAAGTGGCTTATGTTAAAGGTTTGAAACACAACCTTATTAGTATAAGTCAACTGAGTGATCTAGGATATGACATCTCATTTGTCAAAAATGGTTGTCATATCAGGAGGTCAAATGGTCAAGAGATCATTTTGATAGGTTATAGAAAGAGAAATGTCTATTGCCTAGACATTATGTGTGAGACCAATGGTTCTCCAGTGTGTCTTGTAGCTGATGAGAAAGTCTCTCATCGTGTCAAATGGCACAAGAGGCTAGCCCATCTCAACTACAGGACAATTGGCCAACTTTTTAGCAAAGAGTTAGTGAGGAATGGTCCTCAAGTTAAGTGTATTAAAGATGGAATATGTTCAGCTTGTCAAAAGGGTAAGTAGACTAGATCCACCTTTAATAGCATTGAAAACAAAGATGCTGTGAGGTGTTTATACCTCTTACATATGGATCTCTTTGGTCCTATACCAGTTCACAGCCTAGGTAGGAAGGTCTACACATTTGTGGTTGTAGATGATTACTCAAGGTTTTCCTGGGTGTTCTTCCTTAGACAGAAATCTGAAACACCTAGTATCTTCTATAGTTTTGTCAAACAAATTCAGAATGAGTTAGACAGTACACTGGTCAAAATAAGAAGCGACCATGGTACTGAATTCCAGTCTGATAGTATGACAAAGCTATGTGAAAAATTTGGGATATTTCAGGAATTTTCTTCACCTAGAACACCTCAGCAAAATGGCATTGCTGAGAGGAAAAATAGAACTTTGATTGAGGCTGGTAGAACCCTATTAAGTGACACATCTCTCCCAGAATATTTCTGGGCTGAGGCAGTTAATACTGCTTGCCATGTAATTAATATGGCTACCATTACTAAGAGCCACAATAAGACCCCCTATGAGATTGTGAAAGGCAGAAAACCAAACCTATCCTATTTCAGGATCTTTGGTTGTAAATGCTTTATACTTAATAATGGAAAGTCTTACTTGACCAAGTTTGCTGCCAAGTCCCAAGAGGGGATCTTTGTTGGGTACAACAATAATAGTAAGGCTTATAAGGTCTACAACTTGACTACACAAGTTGTAGAGGAGTCAGTACATGTAGTATTTGATGAAGCTAGACTTATTAATAATGAGTTGTCTAGAAGTATTTGCAGCTCCACAGGTGTGACTAAGAAGATGGACAAGCTCACTATTGAAGAAGGATCTACTGCAAGTCAGCATGTAGATGATAGTTGCTGCTATCCAGGGGGAGTACTACATGCACCTAATGCAGAAGAAGACCAAGGAGTGCAGCAAGATGAAGAAGTTGAAGAAGTTCAACCTGAAGTCAGGATGCCTCCAGCTAATAAGCATCTAAGAGATCATCCAGCAGATCAAATCATTGGTGATATAAGACAAGGGGTACAAACAAGGAGCAGAAATCTGAGTGCAGTGCTCTACTCCAGTTTTCTATCACAAGTAGAGCCAAAGAAGTTTGAAGAAGCCATCCTAGACCCTCATTGGATTGAGGCAATGCAAGAAGAGCTGAATCAGTTCAAGAGATGCAAAGTCTGGGAGCTTGTTCCTAAACCAAAAGACCACAACATAATTGGGACCAAGTGGATGTTTAGGAACAAGATGGATGAACATGGAGTAATTATCAAGAACAAAGTAAGACTGGTTGCTAAGGGATATAGGCAGGAAGAAGGTATTGACTTTGATCAAATCTTTGCTCCAGTAGCCAGACTGGAAGCCATAAGGATGTTCCTGGCCTATGCAACCTATCAAGGATTTAAAGTTTACCAAATGGATGTTAAGTCAGCCTTTCTGAATGGTAATCTGAAAAAAGAGGTCTATGTGGAACAACCATCAGGTTTTGTTGATTCAACTCAACCTAATTATGTCAATAGACTTAGGAAGGCTTTGTATGGGTTAAAACAAGCCCCTAGGGCTTGGTATGAAACCCTGTCTAGTTTCCTCATTGAGAATAAATTCACAAGGGGGAGAATAGACAAGACTCTATTCCTTAGGGAATCCAGAGGCAAGATAATACTAGTCCAAATATATGTAGATGACATCATATTTGGGTCTACTGAAAGTAGTCTTTGCAAAAAGTTTGCAAAACTAAAGCAAGGACAATTTGAGATGAGCAGTATGGTGGAACTTAAGTTCTTCTTGGGCCTCCAAGTTAGACAGACTGAGAATGATTTATCCATATGCCAGTCTAAGTGCACCCTAGAACTGATAAGGAAGTATGGTATGGATTCATCCAGTACCATGAAGACTCCTATGGGGTCAAGTATGTCTCTTAGCAAAGATGATGCAGGGAAACCTGTAGATGAGACTTTGTATAGAGGGATAGTTGGCTCCCTACTCTATTTGACTGCAAGTAGACCAGATATCATGTATGCTATATGTGTCTGTGCTAGGTACCAAGCATGCCCTAAAGAGTCTCATTTGACAGCAGTCAAAAAGATACTGAGATATCTAAAGGGCACACCTTATCTAGGCCTTTGGTACCCTAGGAATGGAGACTTTGAACTGACAGGTTATTCAGATGCAGATTTTACAGGCTGCAAAGAAGATATGAAAAGTACAACTGGTACCTGTCAATTCCTAGGTGGAAGACTGATTTCATGGAGTAGCAAAAAGAAAACAAGTGTGGCTATCTCCACAGCAGAATCAGAATATGTGGCTGCAGGAAGTTGCTGTGCTCAACTTCTATGGATACAACATCAGCTTGAGGATTATAGTATTCAGGTAAGTAGAACTCCACTATTTTGTGATTCTACAAGTGCTATATCTATTGCAAACAATCCTGTTTCCCATAGTAGAACTAAACACATTGAAATAAAATATCATTTTCTAAGGGAACATGTAGAAAAAGAAGATACTTCACTGGAGTATGTTAATACAGATAATCAACTAGCTGACATGTATACTAAGCCTTTAGAAGAAACCAAATTCAATAGGTTTAAAATTGAATTAGGTATGATAAACTTAGAATAAGTTTACAGAAATGGCTAAGTAAAATAGTGTCGACACATAGAGTTGTCTGTGTCGAGACAGAGAATTGGTGTCGACACTTCAGTGAAAAGGTGTCGACACATCTAGGAAGTTGGTGTCGACACTTCAGAGAATTAGTGTCGACACATGATAAGTAGGTGTCGACACATCTAAGGTGGTGTCGACACTTAGGCTTTACTCAGAATTAGTGAAGTAAAATCTCGACGAAGTGTCGAGCTAAGCGGTGTCGACACATAAACAAGTGTCGACACATATATTCTGTCGACTATACTTGTGTCGACACATAGGTGTCGAGACATTATAAGTCAGTGTCGACACTTTTCAACAAGTGTCGACACAATTTAAGTTTGTTGATGCGCCCTTTCATCTTCAACTCTAGAAAGGTATAAATAGGGTTTCAACATTATCTGTCGACATGCTCACCAAAGTTTCGAGACCAAACTTGTGTTTCGACACCTCTCTTCTCTCAATTCAAATTCTTCAAACCCTAATGGCGCCCAAGCTCAAAGAGAACGTGAATGAAGGCTATGAACTGGTGCGGCATGCGTTTGATGACGCAGAACCAGAGATCAAGGATGTGGTAACCCTAGTTGCAAACTCATGGTTAGATTTTCTTGTTTCAGAGCCGACCAAGATATGGAAGAAAGAAGTTCTGGAATTCCTGAATGGAGCAACCCTAGACGAGTCTGGACTCAAGATAAAGTCAAGGGTTCATGGAGAAAAGGTGAAGGTCTCACCTAAAAGTTTAAGAAAGTTACTAAACCTACCAAGCACTAAGGAAGAAGATGAAGTTTCTGCTTCTAAAACCAAAGAAGCTTTAACATGGTGTGGACTGGATTCCAAGATGAAAATTGGATCAGTATTCAATAGGAAAGGAATGAACAGCCAAGGAAAATTCTTGTCTGAAATTGTTGGCAAGGTGATCCTGTGCAAGTCTGGAGGACATGACAGGATTTCAGCTTATATGTTAAATCTGATGACAAGGATAATCTTCCAACTAAACACTGATTGGTCTGGAGCAGTGTTTGAGAAGATTAAGGAGAGCCTGAAGAAACCAAATTTGGGTAGGATTCTTAGTCTATACCTAGCTGGTAGTATACCAGAGGTAATGACCCAAGCTGCAGGATCAAAAATCAACCACATGAGGAAGATGGACATGAGGATCTTCTCAAGGTGGGATAGGGTCTTGACCAAGGAATTGCCAACACCTGAGAAGGTAACACCCCAAAAGAAGAAGAAGAAGATAGCCCCAGTGGCTCAAGAATCATCTAGTAGCTCTGAAGAGCATGCTGTCTTTACACCAGATGATGAACAAGAAACTAAAACTGTTGGAAAGTCTCCAGATAGACAAGTAGCTGTAGACAGGCAGGGGGAGCTACCACAGGCTAGCCCTCTTCACCAGGATTCTATCCAGGGGGAGCCTCTAGTAGTGGAAGAGCCAACTCCTCTAGAAAGTGAAAGAGCTACACAAACCATACTTGAGGTAATAACTGAAATAAACCAATTAGATTTCCTTATTGAGAGTGAAGTTTTAACTGACAAATTATCTGATGTTAATCAGCAACCTCAGATTCATAGTCAACCCCCAGATGTTGTCATGGAGGACACATCTGTTGCAGCTCAAGTAGTGTCTGATCAAGTAGTTGATGAGATCAGGAATTCTCCACCACAACCTCAACAAGAGTTTACAATGGAAGATCTCTTCCTTAATCTGGATCAAACAGACTTTGAGAAAGGAAGTGCTGCTGCTGAGGGGGAAAATGCTCAAGTTGAGGGGGATCAAGTGGAGATTCTAGAAGAAACTGCAAGGAAAGAGGCTGAGAAGCCAAATGATGTTGAGGAGCTACCTAGGGAGAGGGTAGAAATAGCAAGCACATCAGCTTCTGAAGATGAGGAGGCTGCAAGAGCAAAGAAAAGGAAATTCCAAGTCTTTAAAAGAAGGAGCCAAACTTATAAAAAGGCTTTACAAACTATTGCACCACAGCCTACACCACAGCCAACACCATCTGTAGATTACAGTTCTCTGATGGTTGCAATGCAAATAAAGCTTGATGATCAAAGGAAAGCAATAGAAACATATATGGATGAGGGGCATAAGTCTTTACAATTTGATCTGGCCCAAGACATTAAGTCTATTAGATTTGAGATGAATCTAAATAAGAATGAGATGACTGACTGCTTCCACAAGGGAGGGAATGCAGTAGTCTATCTAGCTACTCATCAGGAGAAAATCAAAGCTCAAGTGGATGACATTGCACTGAAGCAAGGATATGTTCTGGAGAACCAGCTCAGGATGAATGACAATTTGACTGCTTCACACAATGCAATTGTCACAGAGATGAAGAATATAGCTGCTGGACAGACTACAACTAATGCTACTATTAAGGCAGAGTTTGATAAAGCTTTACAAGAGGGAATAACTGCTGTTAAGACTGCAATATAAGACTCTCAGAAGATAATAACTGACAAACTCCAAAGGTTGAAACCTTACTTTAAGGATGGAGTAAACTATTTGGATGCACAAATAAGATTTAAAAAAGATGATCTGAGGGATCACATGGTTAGAGAAGTCATAAAGGGGGAGAGGGTGTTAGTCAAAGCCAGCTCTGATCATGCAAAGTGGATTTCTAATTCTATCAGAGCCACTCTTGGTTATCCTCCTTTATGTGATGATGACAATGTAGTAGAGTCTGGGATTAATCCTGCTTATCTTGGAGGGGAGCAACCTGAAGTGGCTCAAGTAATCTACCCTCCTCCAGACTTTGATATGATACATGCTGATATACAATCCATGTATAGCCCTCCTGCGGGAATTGAGAAGGTCATCATAGAAAAAGTGGTTCAGCCAGTATCTGAGGCCATATTGAAAGAACAAGAAGCTTTGTTGCTGAAAGAACAAGAGACTAAATTGTCTAAGAAGAGGTTCAGAGAGCAAGCTGAACAAAGGCCTGATTTTGAACAGTGGAGTCCTACTTCAAGGAATATTATCTTAACTGCATGGAAGGCTGCCAAATACAATATTCAAGATAGAAACAAGTGGTTTTCTGAACTGGAGTGGAGGAAGCATGGGACCAGACAAGAAGCCATTGTGCAGTATAGAAGAAAGGCTAAGATGGGAAAGCTACCTCCTACTGCCCAGGAGCCTAGCAAGTACTTTCCCAAGCCTTATCATTACTTTGAGAGGCAAAAGATCAAGGCTGAAGAGCAGACAAAGAAGGATCTTAAAGGTAAGAAGCCTGCTGCTGCTGAAGATGCTGAAGCCCCTGTTCAAGCAAAGATACATTCTGGCAAGGGCATAGTTATCAAGGAGGCTGAGCAGAAATAAAATAGCATTATCTTAAGTTTACTATGTAATCACTTGTATTAAAACACTCTGTAAACTTTTGTATAATGAATATGACAAAGTTGTTAGAACAATTTGATGTGTGATAAATCTATTACATAATTGTTCTGAGATATTTGTGTTTACATGTTATGATTAATACATGTTTATGAATTTGCCCTGTTATGTAATCCTGTTTTACATCATTCTATAATTTTGTTATGTATGGTGTATATCATTGACTAAGGGTTATGACTTCTCCAAATAGTGGGAGATTGTTGGGTACATTGGATTAAATGTACCTGATTTGAAGAAGCCTCACCCTACTCAATGATACACATCAAAATGTATTTGATGTATTTTGAGTTTAGTTGTGCAGGTCAAGTATTAACAGGGAAAGCTGAAAAGATTCTAAGTCCATGTGTAGACACCTAGGAGCAAAGTGTCGACACTTAAGAAGACTTGTGTTGACACCCAGAGAAGTAGTGCCGACACTTGGAGTAATTGTGTCGACACCAGGGATGCAGAGTCGACACCAGACAGAAAGTGTCGACACATACAGGATGTGTCGACACTCAATGAAGAAAAGTCCAGTGAAACTGTGTCGACACTTAGAAGTAGTGTCGACACCCAGAGGAACATCGTCGACATCAGAAAGTGTCGACACTTGGAGGCTGTGTCGACACTCAGCAAATTTCAGCAGAGTCTAAGTACAAGTGTCGACACAATGAAGAATGTGTCGACACACAGCAGAAGACACAACACATGAAGAAAGTGTCGACATAATGAACAATGTGTCGACACACATCAAAAGACTCAGCTCATGAAGAAAGTGTCGATATAATAAAGAATGTGTCGACACACAGCAGAAGACTCAACACATGGAGAAAGTGTCGACACTTGGAGGCAGTGTCGACACTTAGGAAAGTTCAACAAAAATTCTAAGTACAAGTGTCGACACAAAGGAGATGTGTCGACACTCAGCCAAAGTCTCAACAGAAGAAGAATGTGTCGACATAAGGAGCTGTGTCGACACTCAGCAAGTATCAACACTGAAGGCATGTGTCGACACCAAGAAGATGTGTCGACACTGAACAAGTTCAACACAAGAAGATGTGTCGACACAAAGGAGTTGTGTCGACACTTACAAGAATTCAACTAAGTACTGAAGAACAAGAAGTTGTGTCGACACACAATATCAGTGTCGACACATGATGAAGAAGCAGTGTCGAGATATAAATTCTACAACACAAGGAGTTGTGTCGACACCTTGAAGGCTAGTGTCGACACTTAGTCTACTTGTATCGACACTTAGTCTATAAGTGTCGACACTTAAAGACAGACTGTCTCGACACTTTCAGACAGTTACAGATATTTCAAGAAGTGACTGGATGACATGACAACTGCCATTCCAGCCGGTCTACTGCAACTGTCAGAGATGTCAGAAAGCCGTTAGAAACCGGATCGGCCGGTCACCATGAAGAAGGCCTATATAAAGGCTTATACTGTCAACAGAAACTGATGAGATTAACAGTCTAAGAGATTGTAAAAGTGAAGAAGATCTAGCTATTCATTGAAGAATCAAGTGAAGATCTAAGAAGTTGGAGAGAGAGAGCTCCTTCCAAGAAGACAGCCGTTGGAACCAGGCTGTGAAGAAGGGTTCAGACCTAGTTCTGAATCTTAAGTTGCAGTGATTGAAGATCAGCTACAGAGAATCAATCCTATTGTGTTCTACATTCAAGAAGCTTTGAAGAAAGCCAAGTGAGGTTGATCTCAGCAGAGTTCTTCCAAGAACTCATCAAGAACCTATCAACTCTTCTCTCTTTTCTTTGAGTTGTAGGTATATTCTTTGTATTCTAAATTTCTTGTAGGATCCTTAGGGATCTGAGTTGTAAGCCTGTAATTATAAAGGCTGAGTGGTAGGGCCTGTGTGCCTGAGTGTAGGAGATCTATTTCTCTGAGTGTAGGCCTGTTGTGGCTGAGTGTAGGCCTTGTGGCTGAGTGTAGGTCTTTGAAGAAGACTGAGTTGTAGGGCCTTGGGCCTGAGCTGTAGGAACCATTTGGGGTTCTGAGTGTAAGATCTGAGGATCTGAGATAGTGGAGGAGTTTGGCCGAATCTAGTACACTACTAGATAGGCGAAGGGGGAAAGTGGATGTACCCAAACCTTGGGGAACCACTATAAATCTGTGTGTTCACTGTGTGCTTGTTTGATTCTGTGATTGCTGATTGATTTCTGTGAAGTAGTAATTATAACTCTGTGATATAATCTGCAATCTGCATAAAAAGTTCAAAAAGATTTAGTCACCTATTCACCCCCCCTCTAGGTGATTAGGTACAATTTCTTTCAACTACCCTTGTCATTCTGCTTGCAGGAGAGAAGTAGGTATGCGATCACCCCTTCCCCATGGGTGAACTGCACAAAAGACCGAGTTTTCGGTTTCAACAGCCCCGAAAATACACTTCTGGGGGTTCAACCACATCTTGTACTTGCGCAAGATGGTGTAGGTTTCCTTTATGTCCCGGAGGTGTGAGTCAGCATCTTGACTCTTGATCATAAGGTCATCTACATACACCTCCAGGTTCCTTCCATTTTGCTCTCAAAAGACCCTGACCATCATCTTCTGGTACGTCGCCCCTGCATTCGTCAGCCCAAAGGGCAACATCTTGTAGCAGTAGCACCCATCCCCTGTGATGAAGGAGACATCTTTTATGTCGGGAGGGTGCATCATGATTTGGTTGTAACCTGAAAATTCATCTAAAAATCTCATTACAGGAAAACCGACAGCCGAGTCAACCAACGCGTCGATCCGAGGCAAGGGATAATAGTCCTTAGGGCATGATTTATTAAGTAAAGAAAAATCCACACACATACGCCACTGGCTGTCTCCTTTTTTACCATTACTACATTGGATACCCAGCCAGGGTATTGGATTTCGGATACAAATCCGGCTTTGAGGAGCTTGGCCACCTCCTCCCTGATGGGATCGGCCAGCTTGTCCGCAATGGACCTCTTCTTCTACTGGATAGGGCGAGCTTCTGGGTCCAGGTTGAGGTGGTGGAAGACAATGTCCGCATCGATCCCTGGCATCTCCGCTGTGCTCCAAGCGAAGATTACCATGTTCCTCTGGATGAATGCCAACATCCTCCCCGAGTCCACCAGGGTCAGCGCCCCGTTGATTCGTACCTTCTCCACCCTGCCTCCAAGGGTGAGAACCTCCATTTTCACTATCTCCTCCACAAACTCCAAGCAGGGCTGCTCCCCCCATTCTCCAGCGTCCCCCTCCTCTGGGACAAGAACCTCCTCAGCTTCCACCACTTTCTCCATGACCATCACCTCAGCCAGCTCTTCTTGAACTCCTCCTGCCACCCCCTCCTGGGTGCAGCTCTCCTCCACGTCAATATCTTCTTCACCTACCTCCTGCTCCACCTGCTCCATCCTCCGCTTCATCTCCTCACCCCCTCTTGCCAGGAGATAGAGTTTACCGCCGTGACGTAGCACTCCTTTGTCACCTTGGGGTCTCCCCGAAACCGGACCTGAACCTCCTCAGCGTTGAACTTTAAGCACTGATGGAAGGATGAGGGGACACAACGTAAGGCATTGATGAGGGACTGTCCGAAGATGGCGTTGTAGCTGCTGGGGCATCCACGATGACGAACCTGCAAGTACGGGACTGCGCCCCCCCAGAGTAACATGAAGGCCCACTCCTCCTTCCACCTCCTTCCTCTCCCCGGAAAATCCGAACAAAGGCCCGTCTGAGGCCAACACCCTCTTCGCCTCTACCTTCATTGCGTCGAACGCCTTCTTGAAAATGACGTTGACCGAACTCCCGTTGTCGATGAGGATCCAGGATACAACAAAATTCTCGATGGCTGTCTGGATGACCAGCGCATTGCAAAAGGGATCCTCATGATCCGACATGTCCTTCCTCGAGAAGGTAATCTTCTCCTCTGGTGGTGGGGTCTGGGATGTGGATCTAACGCTCTGGCGATACATGGTATGGAGGTTTGCCTTTCAGTAAGCCTCAACCCCCACCCCCTATGGATCACTTTGATCCCTCCTCGGGTTCCGACATCCGCCCAGTCTTCGCACCTATCCTCCTCCGCCCGAGGCAGGACCTCCTCAATCCGCACTTCCTGGCGGCCTTGCTGCTGCTGCTGCTCCATGTTTCTTCTTATCTCGAGGAACTTTGGGTACATGGTTGTAGCGTGTCCCTCCTCCTAGCCGAACTCACAATAGGGTAGCTCAACCGCGACTTCCCTCCTCCTTCTTTGTGCCCCTCCTCCTTTGTATGGCTATTGTCATAGTCTGGTGTTGATCGGGGAGGGGAGGTCTCTGACCCTAGCTCCTTCCTGGAGGGTGAAACTACCCCTGGCCCCCTTGGCGGAAGTCTCCTCCATGGAAACCCCTCCGCTGGCCTTGGTCTTTCCACTCTGACTGCCTCCAGCCAAGCCAGTTGTTCTGCTCCTAATGCCCCCACCTAGGCCGATGCTGCTACAACTTCTGCTGCTGTTCCCGCTACCGGGGTTCAGATTTCCTCACTTCCTGCCCCGACCACCTCCTGGCCCCTTCTCCTCCTCTGTGGCCCACCTGGCCAGCTTCTTCGCGAACTCGAGGTTTAACGTCTCCCCCTCAACTTCCCTTGTCGCCCTCTCCATCAACTCCTCGTAGGAGAGAGGTGGCACCCTCTTCAGCTCCATCCTGAAGAAACCTTGTTGTAGCCCCAAGGTAAAGCCCATCATCAGGGTGTGCCCTGACATCTCCTGGACCTGGGTCACCTCCTCATGGAACCGATCCACATAGCTCCCCAAGGTCTCGTTCACCCCCTGCTTGATGTGGAATGGGGACTCTGACTCTTTCTTCCTCTTCTTGGAGGTGGTGAACCTCAACATGAACCCCCATCGTAGGTCCTCGAAGCAGTATGTGGAGTTGGTCGGCAGTTGGTGGAACCACTCTCTCGCCATCTCCTTGAGGGTGATAGCGAAGAGTCTACATTTAAAGGCATCTAACATTTTGATGAACTGTAAATATGCGTATTTTTATGCACATTAATTTAGTCATTTTCATTTATTTTCGTCGTTTTTACTTATTTTTGTTCAATAAAATGCTCCTATTATTGTAAATTTTCTCCTAACTTGTTTTATTTTATTTTGCAGAAAAATTCCTAAATCTGCCAAAATTGGGCAGTACACGCCCGTGACACTTTGGTCACGCCCGTGACCGGGCCGTGACATTGCATTTCCCGTGAAATTACAAAATTTCTGAAGTTAAAGCTTGACACGCCTGGCGACACGCCCGTGTCACCCGACACGGGGCATGACCCAAGCCCGTATCCTCTCCTCTCGACGAATTCCGCTCGACGATCGTCGAGTGTCGACACCAACAGTCACGCCCAGTGTCACGCCCGTGACCGAGGGCGTGACCCAATTTCAGCTCAACGATTTCGACTCGACACTTTTCGCTCGACATTCGTCGAGTGTCGACCCCAACTGTCACGCCCATAGTCACGCCCGTGACCTGGGGCGTGACCTTTCCAGCTGGCCCGACAAGATGCTGCCGAGGACATTTGACGCAACCCGCGCCCGGTTCTACCTCCCCGACACGCCCCGAGTCACGCCCGTGACCTGGGGCGTGACTGCTGCGAACTCAGCCCGAAGTCAACTTTGCTGTCCAATCGCCGGCCGCCTTCATGAATAGTACTGTCACGCCCCCCCCCCCCTACACGCCCGTGACCGAGGGCGTGTACTTAGAAATTTTTTCCTATAAATAGCCCAGTTCTGTAAGGTCCAAGGGTTCAGATTTTTGGGCCAAGTTAGTGTCTTTTTGTGGGCTGCATCCGTGATTTTCAAAGCTATGTAAGGAGATTTCTCCCCTTTTTATTTCATGTCTTGTTTTGCTTTAGTTTTAGCCCTTGTAATAGCTTGTAATAGTTTCATTTTAATCAATAAAATGTTAAATTTTCTCTTCATATATGACTTTGGAATGAACACTTGTGCCCACTTTCCTTCTCCTTTTTATTCTTAGTTTCATCTTTGTTCTTCATTTATGAAAAGTGTGTGTGTGTGTGTATGAGTGTAACATGCTTACTTTACATTTTTTTTTACTTGTTTTCATGCTTAGGGATGATAGGTTTTCCTCTTTACATGCCTTTAATTTTTCTCAAGTTAGGTTTTGTTAGAAATTCATGAAATGATGAATTAGGTTTTTCCTTTTTTTTCATGTCTTCTTTTAATTTCTTCAACATCTTCACTCTTATGAGTGTGTAAAAGAGTTACTAAAGTTTCTTTTGTTTTTTTACTTAGCTTTATTTTAGGATGAAAACTTTTTTTTCTTCTTTCTCTTTTATTTCAACTTTTTTTTAGCTCTTTTATGAAATCCTAGGAATGAAAATGTTGAAATTTTTATTTTCCAAAAACTTTGGTTTTTGATTTGTTTTGAAAAACTTTTGTCTTCTAAAATTGTAATTTCTTCTTTTTATTTGTTTTTGGCAAAACCTATGCTTGAAAAAGTAAAAGTTTTAATTTTTAGGTAACTTTGATTTTTCATGTTGTGTGTGTGAGTGTAGGTGTATAATTTTTAATGCTTTGTTCAAATTATGTAGAGTGTGTGAGTGTAGGTGTTAAATTTTAACGCTTTCTTTTAATTGCTTTCCTTTAATGCTTTGTTCAAATTATGTAGAGTGTGTGAGTGCAGGTGTTAGCTTTATTGCTTTCTTGAATTCTCTTATGCAGTGTGTGTGTCTGTGTGTATTTATTTCCGCCTACTCATTAAGAGTTAAATGGCGCATCGCTTTCATTTCAGTCCTACTCATTTGAGTAGAACTCGTTATTTTCTTTCTTTATTTTTCTGCCTACTCACTTGAGTCAAATGACCGGACCTTATTTCAGTCCTACTCGTTTGAGTAGGACTTGCAATTTTTCTTTCTTTATTTTTCCGCCTACTCACTTGAGTTAAATGGCCGGACTTTTTAGCCCTGTAATCGCATTTATTTTCTCCTACTCATTTGAGTAGGACTCGCTTTCATTTCAGTCCTACTCGTTTGAGTAGGACTTGCAATTTTCAGTCTTTATTTACCGCCCCCACTCGTTTGAGTGGGACTCGCAAATGTGAAATATGCAATTTTCTTTTATATGTAACTTAGTTTCTGTTTAATTTATAATTTGGAGTGTGCGTGAGTTCTCGTTTTAGTTAACTTTTTAGCTCTCTAAATGTTGTTATTTTTCTTGTGTCCCTTTCTTATAAACGTTTAGTGTTTAATTTCGAACTCGCGCCTCAGTAAATTATAAGCCGTCCCCATACCGATGTGTGGCTAATCGCTATTAGCCTCGGCATCGAAGAGCATTGGGACATTTAAAATGATTTATAATAATTAAAGCTCTTTATTTTCATTTTAATTTAAGCACTTAGGGTTTACCCCGGGTTTACAACGCGTAGGACCACATATCGATGTGTGAGCCCTATTTCTGTAGTCCATATGCTAGCTAGCCGAGAGGCCGTGCATATGGACCGATCACCCCTGGGTAAATAGAGTTGCATGCATACTCTCGAGAGAGGACAAGCGTAATTCTACCGGATTGGGTTCCCCACACAATAGCGGGGTTCTTAGCGTAAAGCGGGCGTTAAGAGGAATCCTTCGTCGGACTAACGTTCGGTCGAATAGTCTTAACGATTAGGTGAGCGATATCCCTATAGCTAGGTGAGCTCACATTTGTGGAACCTCCACGGCCAAGTTGCCTTATTATTAATTTGAAAACTAAGTCTTTTATTATTAAAAATTGTTTTAGTCTTAATCCGATTCGATGCCGAGCGTTAACCCTTCATCGAATATTGTCTAAATCGTTTTTTCGCTCCTTTGCTTTTCCGTCTTTTATTAAGTAAAAAAATCCATCTTTCTTTCAGTAAAATAATAGTCCTCCCGGAGGAGTAAGAATAGTCAACGCGACCCCGAGAACAATACGACCTCGGTATTCCCCCGAATATCGAGTACTACTTGCGATAGGTGCACTTGCCTACCCGAGCAAGCCCGCGGCGATCGACTCACCGAACCAACCACAGTAAGAGTCTGTTCGCGGGCCCATCAAGTTTTTGGCGCCGTTGCCGGGGACTCTCTTTTCGAGTTGCTATTTCGAATTCCGGAGTCTATTAATTTTACTTATTTTCTACAAAAAAGAAAAACTAAAAACTTTATTTTAAAAACAAAAAAAAAATTATTTTTGTTTTATCTTTGTTTGGGTGTATGACCCGAGGACAACCCTCAAAGTCTGAAGATTTAGACTTCGACCCTGAGATCGAACGCTCTCTTGCGCGTATCCGATCTCATCGCCGAAATCCTTCTTTAGATCCCGAGGAATCTATCGGAGAACCCACTGTTGTAGTTATGGCCGCGCCTAACCTTCCCCCGGCGGCCGAGCGTACTATGTCTTATTACGCCCGGCCTAACCTGGATGATTCTGGGTCGAGTATTGTTCGCCCTGCGGTGGCCAATAATAATTTTGAAATAAAGTCAAGTGTCATTCAAATGGTCCAAAACGCCGTGCAGTTCGATGGACTGCCGGATGAGGACCCGAATGTCCACTTGTCCAATTTCTTGGAGATATGCGACACCTTCAAGATCAATGGCGTCACTGATGACGCCATTCGTTTGCGCTTATTTCCTTTTTCCCTTAAGTCCAAAGCCAAGGCGTGGTTGAATGCCCTCCCGCGAGGATGTATCACCACGTGGGCTGAGTTGACGGAACGGTTCCTAACGAAGTACTTTCCGCCCGCCAAAACTGCAAAGTTGCGGGCGGACATTTCTTCGTTTGTGCAAAACGATCCTGAGTCTCTATACGAGACTTGGGAACGGTTTAAGGAATTCCTCCGCCGTTGCCCGCACCACACGCTGCCAACGTGGTTGCAAGTTCAAATTTTTTATAATGGGCTGAATTTTCAGACGCGTCAAATGATTGACGCGGCTGCCGGGGGTACGCTTAACAACAAAACCCCCGAGGCCGCCCAGGCTTTATTCGAAGAGATGGCTATGAACGCCTATCAATGGAACGTCCCGCGGGGACGGCCAAAGCCGGCGGCTGGTCTTTTTGAAGTGGATGCCACTGCTCTCTTGACCCTTCAAGTTGAAAGGTTAACAAAGCAGGTGGCGGAGATGTCTGCTGCCTCCTCCACTCCGCCTTGTTTTATTCCCCCTAATGTCTGCGTAGCTGAAGAGTTCGTGGACTTCATGGGAAATTCGGGTCGTCCTCCCTTCAACCCCAACAATAACCCTTATAGTAATAACTATAATCCGGGTTGGAGGAATCACCCCAACTTCTCGTGGAGCAACCCGAATAATGCTCAGCGTCCCCCTATTTCTTTTGCGCCCGGATTTCTTCCTCCCCCTCCTCTTCCGAAACCCTCCCCGATGGAGGAAAAGTTTTCGAAGTATATTGCGTCCAACGAGTCAAATATCCGGAACATCACCGGATCGCTAAAAACACTCGAACAACAGGTTGGACAGCTGGCGAGGATGATGTCCGAGCGCGCGCTCGGGGCACTGCCGGGAAACACGGAGCCCAATCCGCGGGAGAACGCCAACGCTATAACCCTCCCTTTCTTCGCTTACGCCGCCTTTACCTATTATAAAAGAAAAAATTATTTTAAACAAGGCTCTTCCGTATCCGCATAAATTAGATAACGAGCGTCAGGACGCGCAATATGAAAAATTTATTTTATTATTAAAACAAATTCACATTAATGTTCCTTTTTGCGAGGCTATCTCGCAAATGCCCAAATATGCGAAATTTTTAAAAGAACTACTTTCTAATAAACGCAAATTAGAGGATATTTCGCATGTATCTCTCAACGCTGTCTGCTCGGCGGCCCTTAATAATAAATTGCCCGCAAAACAAAACGACCCGGGACGGTTTTCCATCCCGTGCCTTTTTGGCGATATATTAGTAAAGTACGCCTTAGCTGATTTAGGGGCTAGCATTAATCTGATGCCGTTCTCGCTCTTTTCGCGTTTAGGTTTGGGTACTCCTAGTCCTACGAATATGCGCATCCAATTAGCAGATCGCTCGGTTAAGTTCCCTATCGGGGTAGTGGAGGACGTCCTTGTCCGAGTCGACAAGTTTACCTTCCCGGTAGACTTCATCATCTTAGATATCGAGGAGGACGCCGAGGTACCAATAATACTCGGTCGCCCTTTTCTCGCCACCTCCCGCGCACTAATAGATGTTAGTAATGGTAGCCTTCTCCTCCGAGTAGGCGATGACCAAGTTACTTTCTCTATTAATCCCTCGATGGACAATTTGTCATCGAGCGACGATTTCTGCTATTCTTTAGATACCTTTATCGGAGATTGTTCTTCTCCCATTTTCGAGTCCGTATTTTTAAATGACGATATTTATGCGCTCGAAAATTTTAACTGCGATGAGGATACGTCTATCGACTTGCCTTTCGAACCAATTGGTAAGAAAGACATAGGAATTAAAACCTCCCTAGAAGAACCGCCCATCCTAGACCTCAAACCCTTACCCGCCTCGCTCAAGTACGCTTTTTTGGGAAAAGGTGATACGCTCCCCGTTATCATTTCTTCGGACTTGAGTGATTCGGAGACTTCCGATCTATTGGAAGTTTTATTTAAACATCGCCACGCAATTGCGTGGCAAATCTCTGACCTAAAGGGGATTAGCCCCTCCTTTTGCACCCATAAGATTTTCCTAAACGATAATTACCGCAAAACGATTCAGCCGCAGCGTCGTCTTAACCCAAACATGAAAGTCGTCGTTAAAGTCGAAATCATTAAGTTATTAGATGCGGGGATTATCTACCCTATTTCGGACAGTGCATGAGTTAGTCCCGTGCATGTCGTGCCCAAGAAAGGCGGTCTTACCGTAGTGGCGAATGAGCATAACGAGCTTGTCCCAACTCGTACTGTTACGGGTTGGCGAGTGTGCATCGACTATAGGAAACTTAATGACGCCACCCGCAAGGACCATTTCCCTCTGCCATTTCTAGACCAGATTTTAGAGCGTTTATCCGGTCATCCGTATTATTGTTTTCTTGATGGTTTATCGGGGTTTTTCCAAATCCCCATTTCCCCCGATGATCAAGAGAAAACAACTTTTACTTGCCCGTTCGGCACCTTCGCCTATCGAAGAATGCCATTTGGACTCTGCAACGCGCCAGCTACATTCCAAAGATGTATGCTAGCGATCTTTGGCGAGCTACTAGAAGACATTATGGAAGTCTTTATGGATGACTTCTCTGTTTTCGGACGCTCTTTTCCCGATTGCCTTAACAATTTAGATCGTGTCCTTCAACGGTGCGAGGACACAAGCCTTGTTTTAAATTGGGAAAAATGCAACTTTATGGTTCGAGGAGGTTTGGTCCTCGGCCATATGATTTCGTCTAAGGGGATAGAGGTGGATAAGGCCAAGATAGAAATTATAGAAAAACTTCCGCATCCAACAAACGTAAAATCTATTAGGAGTTTCTTAGGCCATGCGGGCTTTTATCGACGCTTCATTCAAGATTTTTCAAAAATAACAAAGCCGCTAACTCACCTCTTGGAAAAGGAATCACGTTTCATCTTTAGTAGCGAATGCGAGTCCGCCTTTAATTTGATAAAACAAAAACTTATCTCTTCACCAATTTTAGTGGCCCCTAATTGGTCCCTTCCGTTCGAAATAATGTGCGACACTAGTGATATTGCCTTAGGTGTCGTTCTTGGCCAACGCGTAGAAAAACATTTTCATCCTATTTATTACGCTAGCAAGACGCTCACTTCCGCACAAGTAAATTACACGACAACGGAAAAGGAACTCTTAGCCGTCGTTTTCGCTTTCGATAAATTTCGCTCGTATATAACGCTATCTAAAGTTATCGTTTTTACCGATCACTCCGCGCTTAAATATTTATTAGCTAAAAATGATGCGAAGCCCCGCCTTCTTCGATGGATTCTCCTCCTACAAGAGTTTGATTTGGAGATCCGAGATAAGCGGGGAGCGGAAAATCTAGCGGCGGACCACCTCTCCCGTTTAGAAAATCCAGGTGCGGAAGCGCTCGTCGAATCTGAAATAAATGACAGATTCCCCGAGGAACGCCTTCTTGCCATTAATAAATCTTCGTCATCTTCGCCTTGGTTCGCAGATTTTGCAAATTTCTTAGTAGCACGGGTCCTTCCAAAAGAGTTTTCCAGTCATCAAAAGAAGAAATTCTTTTCTGACTTGAAAAATTTCTTTTGGGAGGACCCATTTCTTTTTCGTATCTGCGCGGACCAAGCGGTCCGAAGATGCATTGCGGGTGTGGAGTGCTTACAAATTCTTAAGCACTGCCACGAGGGTCCAGCCGGTGGGCATTATCAAGCCAACCGGACCGCTCGGAAGGCGCTAGAGGCGGGCTACTTTTGGCCCACTCTCTTCAAAGACGCGCATAATTTTGTGCGCGCATGCGATAGCTGTCAGCGGTCGGGTAACATCTCTCATCGCGACGAGATGCCCCAAAACATGTTTTTAGAGTGCGAAGTCTTCGATTTGTGGGGCATAGATTTTGTTGGCCCCCTACCTCCATCTTTCAAAAATATGTATATTTTAGTGGCGGTCGACTACGTATCAAGGTGGGCGGAAGCGCAAGCTCTCCCCACCAACGATGCGCGAGTCGTCGTTACATTTCTTAAAAAAATATTTTCTCGCTTCGGCACGCCTCGCGCAATTGTTAGTGATAGGGGAACGCATTTCTGTAACGCTCTTATGGCTAAGACGTTAGCTAAATACGGAGAAACGCACAAGCTTGCCACCCCCTACCACCCGCAAACAAGTGGCCAAGTCGAGGTAGTAAATCGAGAGATTAAGCGAATTTTAGAAAAAACCGTTTCGCTAAATAGGAAAGATTGGTCCGTTAAACTCGACGATGCGTTGTGGGCGTATCGGACGGCATATAAAACCGCTATCGGATCTACGCCGTTCCGGTTAGTCTACGGCAAAGCGTGCCATTTACCCGTAGAATTAGAACATCGCGCACTTTGGGCTTTAAAACTCTTAAACCTCGACTCCAACTTAGCCGCTCAAAATAGAAAACTGCAACTAAACGAGCTCGATGAATGGCGTGCGAACGCTTACGAGAGCAATAAATTCTATAAGGAGCGCTCTAAGTTCTATCACGATCGAAAAATCAAGTCCCAAAAATTATTTTCTCCGGGCGATCTTGTCATTCTTTACAATTCACGTCTTAGACTTTTTCCAGGTAAATTAAAATCTAGATGGTCCGGTCCCTTCCTAGTTGAAGAAGTTTTTCCATATGGAACCGTGCTCATCTCCCACCCGGACAAAGGCTCTTTTAAAGTAAACGGTCATCGGTTAAAGTCTTACATCGCGGGCGACCCAGTGATCAGTTTTAGCGAAACCATAACTTTCCTCCACATTATAAACCCGCCAAAATAGTCAAGCTACACGATTATAAACAAAGCGCTCCTGGGAGGCACCCCTCGCTTATCTTTTTCGCCCTTTCCTCATTATCTTTGCTGCTTTTTCTAATAAACGCAGGGTTTCTGATCGGCCTCCCCCTACGCGTTTCAGGGAAGCTTCTACCCCCTTCCCTTTCTTTTCTTTGTACATATTGTCTTTCCTTTCTGTTCCGCATACTTACGATACAACATTGGGGACAATGTTGGACTTAAGTATGAGGGTATTTTCGTGCTTTACTTTCTGCACTTCAATTTTTCTGCATCTCAAAAAAGAAAAATACAAAAAAAAATACATATAACAACAAAACAAAAACAAAAAAAATTTTAAAAAACATCTTAAAATGAAACAAAAAAATTTTAAATGAAAAAACAAACAAATTTTAAATGAAAAAAACAAATTGAAATAAAAATTTTAATGAACACAAAACAAATTGAACACTTGTGCCCACTTTCCTTCTCCTTTTTATTCTTAGTTTCATCTTTGTTCTTCATTTATGAAAAGTGTGTGTGTGTGTATGAGTGTAACATGCTTACTTTACATTTTTTTTACTTGTTTTCATGCTTAGGGATGATAGGTTTTCCTCTTTACATGCCTTTAATTTTTCTCAAGTTAGGTTTTGTTAGAAATTCATGAAATGATGAATTAGGTTTTTCCTTTTTTTTTCATGTCTTCTTTTAATTTCTTCAACATCTTCACTCTTATGAGTGTGTAAAAGAGTTACTAAAGTTTCTTTTGTTTTTTTACTTAGCTTTATTTTAGGATGAAAACTTTTTTTTCTTCTTTCTCTTTTATTTCAACTTTTTTAGCTCTTTTATGAAATCCTAGGAATGAAAATGTTGAAATTTTTATTTTCCAAAAACTTTGGTTTTTGATTTGTTTTGAAAAACTTTTGTCTTCTAAAATTGTAATTTCTTCTTTTTATTTGTTTTTGGCAAAACCTATGCTTGAAAAAGTAAAAGTTTTAATTTTTAGGTAACTTTGATTTTTCATGTTGTGTGTGTGAGTGTAGGTGTATAATTTTTAATGCTTTGTTCAAATTATGTAGAGTGTGTGAGTGTAGGTGTTAAATTTTAACGCTTTCTTTTAATTGCTTTCCTTTAATGCTTTGTTCAAATTATGTAGAGTGTGTGAGTGTAGGTGTTAGCTTTATTGCTTTCTTGAATTCTCTTATGGAGTGTGTGTGTCTGTGTGTATTTATTTCCGCCTACTCATTAAGAGTTAAATGGCGCATCGCTTTCATTTCAGTCCTACTCATTTGAGTAGGACTCGTTATTTTCTTTCTTTATTTTTCCGCCTACTCACTTGAGTCAAATGACCGGACCTTATTTCAGTCCTACTCGTTTGAGTAGGACTTGCAATTTTTCTTTCTTTATTTTTCCGCCTACTCACTTGAGTTAAATGGCCGGACTTTTTAGCCCTATAATCGCATTTATTTTCTCCTACTCATTTGAGTAGGACTCGCTTTCATTTCAGTCCTACTCGTTTGAGTAGGACTTGCAATTTTCAGCCTTTATTTACCGCCCCCACTCGTTTGAGTGGGACTCGCAAATGTGAAATATGCAATTTTCTTTTATGTGTAACTTAGTTTCTGTTTAATTTATAATTTGGAGTGTGCGTGAGTTCTCGTTTTAGTTAACTTTTTAGCTCTCTAAATGTTGTTATTTTTCTTGTGTCCCTTTCTTATAAACGTTTAGTGTTTAATTTCGAACTCGCGCCTCACTAAATTATAAGCCGTCCCCATACCGATGTGTGGCTAATCGCTATTAGCCTCGGCATCGAAGAGCATTGAGACATTTAAAATGATTTATAATAATTAAAGCTCTTTATTTTCATTTTAATTTAAGCACTTAGGGTTTACCCCGGGTTTACGACGCGTAGGACCACATATCGATGTGTGGGCCCTATTTCTGTAGTCCATATGCTAGCTAGCCGAGAGGCCGTGCATATGGACCGATCATCCATGGGTAAATAGAGTTGCGTGCATACCCTCGAGAGAGGACAAGCGTAATTCTACCGGATTGGGTTCCCCACCCAATAGCGGGGTTCTTAGCGTAAAGTGGGCGTTAAGAGGAATCCTTCGTCGGACTAACGTTCGGTCGAATAGTCTTAACGTTTAGGTGAGCGATATCCCTATAGCTAGGTGAGCTCACATTTGTGGAACCTCCACGGCCAAGTTGCCTTATTATTAATTTGAAAACTAAGTCTTTTTATTATAAAAATTGTTTTAGTCTTAATCCGATTCGATGCCGAGCGTTAACCCTTCATCGAATATTGTCTAAATCGTTTTTTCGCTCCTTTGCTTTTCCGTCTTTTATTAAGTAAAAAAATCCATCTTTCTTTCAGTAAAATAATAGTCCTCCCGGAGGAGTAAGAATAGTCAACGCGACCCCGAGAACAATACGACCTCGGTATTCCCCCGAATATCGAGTACTACTTGCGATAGGTGCACTTGCCTACCCGAGCAAGCCCGCGGCGATCGACTCACCGAACCAACCATAGTAAGAGTCTGTTCGCGGGCCCATCACATTTGCCTTATCGACACCACATCCTCAAACCACTGTATGTGCTAGGCCGGGTCGTCCCTCCCGGTGTAGTAGGACATTTCTGGCTCCCTGAACCCCTCTGGAACTGGAGCAGAAGAAACCAACTCGCTAAAGGGGCTGCCTCCCCTTGTTGGGCGAGCTGGAGGGTCTCGCCCTCCATCTCGCCGAACCGACCTCCACTCGCCGAACCGGGGAATAACACTCCCCCGGGAAGGTCCCGCTCCCTCGCTTCCTCTACAACCTCCTTCCCAGCTCGCCTGCTGGGAGCGTCCTCGCCAAGGGCCGGGACCGCGAGTACAGGGGCTGCTGGTGTCGAGCACTCAGCGCGCGCGCCGAGTGCGAACCTGACGATGTTGAGTACCTCCTGCCTGAACTCCTCGAACATCCCCACCATGGCGAGAGGGGGAGGGGTGGCGAGTCGGCTCTATCCGAACCTTGCCCTGATCCTCCAGTCATCAAGCTTGCCGAAGATTTTCTGTGCTGACCACGTTCCACGCTCACCGCACCAAATATGTTGAAACCGAAAACTCGGTCTCTGTGAAGTTCTCCCTTGGGGAAGGGGCGATCACACACTTACTTCTCCTCCACGAGCTAAACAACTAAGAGAAAAGAGCCGGGGACAGACCCAAGGGCTCAGTTTGGAGGACCCACCACACACCCGGAAGATCTTAGAGCGCTTCCCTCCCTAGCCAAATGCCGAGCTAAGGATACCTCAGAAAGCGCAAGAAGACCAGGGCACAAGAAAAGCATGCCTTTTGAGGTACCCCCTTTGGTCTATTTATAGATTTCTGAAAATGGTCTGCCAACAGCCAATCTCCGATGTTCTAAACGGCTATACGCAGTCCAAATTGGCTTGCCAACAGCGTAACTCTGCTGTTCTGAATGGCTAGATGCATTCCTCTGAGGGCATCCAGGTAATTTTGCCTCTGCACCCTACTGGATGAATGATTTGTGAGAGCACCACTCGGCTGAAGGGGCGAATGCCGGGAGCACGAAGCATTCGCCTCCTTGAAGCTCTTTTGAGGGGCGAGTGCCTGGCTGGGCGGCCACTCTCCTAGCTTGGCGAGAACTGCCGAGTGCCCCTCTTTAGGCCTTGGGCGAGTGTAGGCCATGGGCTATGCGAATGCCCCTCTTTAGGCCTTGGGCGAGTGTAGACCAAACTGCCTTACTCGTGCATCTGATGGGGTCCACTCATCGAATATGAGGTTGTACAAGCCGGAGGGAGGGGTGGCCAGGGGCCGCCCAACTTATGCAGCAAAAGGGCTGCTTGAATCCGGGCGGCTAGGAGGGCACCCGATCGGGGCAACCGGAGGGCGGGGCGTACCGGGGGACGCCCACTCTCTGCGGCAAAAGGGCCTCCCGGATCTGGACAGCTAGGAGGCCCCCCTATCTGGGCAGCCAGAGGGCGGGGCGGCCGCCCGCCCTTTGCGGCAGAAGGGTCGCCCAGATCTCGACGGCCAGGTGGCTGCCAGATCCGGGCGACTAGAGTGGCGCCCACTCTCTGCGGCAAGGCAGCGCGTGGGTGCGCGCGACCTGGGGCCACGCACGGGCGCACGCTTTCAGGGCCACACATGGGAGAGCGTTGCCAGACCAAGCGTGGGTGCACACGGTCAGACTGTGCACGGGTGCGGCTCCCGCACGGTTAGTTGTGGGCACGCATGCGCGGCTTCACGGCCGTGTGGTGGTGCTTGTGAGAGGTGACTCTGTGTGCATGAGTAAGTGGAGGTGCGGCTGACGGTTGAAAATGCGCTCCAAGAAAGCCATGATTCAACCAAACCTGCATTGGAGAACCGTCAAAATATGTTTTTTGTAATGTTATCGTGAACAAATTTAAATAAAAATTTTAACTTTTAAATGTGGAAGTAACTAAATTTAAAAATTAGGTAGAATAGAAGAAAACGCAAATTTAAATTAAAAAAATGAACGGAAAGGAAAATATCAAAGTAAAAAAATATTAAAATATATAGACTTGAAGACAATAACGTGCAGTTGTTAGAGCTGTGAACGGAATCAGAATTGTAAAGAATACAGAATCATTCACAAATTATTTGGATTTTGGTTTGATATTTGGAACTATAAACAAGAATGGTCGGGGTGTGGTTCTATCATCTTAATATAAGGATCGGAACTGGAACTAGAACCGCAACATAAATGTCTTGAGCAGTTTCAGACTTTTTTGACCTGATCCGGACCGGACTGTGTTGAATTTTGTGAAGTGGAAGTGGTAGACGGGACAGGCCGGGCGGCCTGGGCGGACAGCTTTGGCGGACTAGGCGGACTGGGCGGACTGTGATGTGCGGCCTGGTGGAAGGTCTAGTGGGAAGCCGACTGTCTTCTGAGCGGGTTGTTGCATGAAGTCCGCAGACTGTGCGGCCTGATATCTGCGGATAGGACGTTGGCTTTGGTTTAGCCAAGTAGCGGCCTGAGCGGATAGAGGCTTGCAGACCGGTGCATTGCTCAGTGGCCGTGGTACAGGCTTGTGCTGTTTGGCGGTTTGGCTCGTGTCCGCGGTATGGGCTGTTGCGGACTGGGCTTAGAGCTTGGCTGAGGCCTTGTCGAGCTCTGGTGGTACAGCAGGTGCTTTGCTGTGAAGGTCATTGGCGGACTGGTTTTGGAGTCCGGGTGATGGTTGCTGTGGGGCAGGAGTGCGAGGAGTTGCGGATTGCTGGCGGTCTGTGCTTTGGTGTTTGGCGGACGGGTGTTTGCGTCCGCCATGCTCGCATTGGCCTTTAATGGTTTTGGACTTGGTCACACTCTGTGCCAAGACCATGGTGTCCGCCGTATTCGCCAAGTCCGCTGTGACCGGGCGGACTGTTACTGTCTGCCTTTGGTCGTGGACTTGTGGCAGATTGAGGCTTGAGTCTTGCGGACTGCCTCGGGTTGGTGCGGACATCCATTGAAGGGGGTTGTTGTCCTGCAGTGGTCGGAAGCTTTGCGGGCTGATGCCTTGTCCGCATCGCTTGGGCGGACTGGAGAGGGTTCGCCAATGTTGCCTTGCTCCTGACGGTTTTCCTTGGTATCCGGCTAAGTCCTTGCGGACTCGGCGGACGGTGTTTTTGCTTTCGCGCGGGCTAGGGAGGTGTCGCTAACTCTAGGGCGGTGACCACACTCCTCACCTCGCCTATAAATAGGACCCCCCTGACAGGTCTACAGTAACTTGAGTGAACAGTAAGTTGAGTTGGGCAAGGAGCTGCGGTCTGAGTTTGTCTGTCTGCGCGGATTGATTCAGTGCTGACGTTTGTTGTGTGCAGGTCGCGCGGGTTGCTTCAAGGAGCCAGGAGTTTGGCTGTGACTTCGGTCAAGTACTTGGAAGTGTGCGGTCTCTGCGGACTCAGCAGGAGGTCGCTCTGCGGCTTGTCAGTTCTGTTTCATCTTTGCCAGCTTCAATAACCTGTCCGCCGGCTTCAGGCGGGTAAGGGGTGTTCCTCAGTTCAGCTTCAGTAGGAGACGAATAACGGTGTGTCCGCGCGGTCTCGCGGCTTTGGCGGACTCCGTGGCTATTCGGCGGATTGCAGCTTAAGTTCGGGCGAGCTCAGCGGACTCGGCGACCTCGGCGACCTCGGCGGTCTCGGCGGACTCCGGTGATGTGCGCCCGGCTTGTTTTTTGGTGCTTTCTGTTTACAGCTGTTATACTAGCGAAATCATGTCTCGCTATGTATGCCTCGTGTTGTAACGAAGTGAATGAATAACAGACCTGCTTGTGCTTCCATTGTTTGTTGGGATTAACCTTTGTTCCTTGGTTTTCCGCTGGTTCAACATGAGAACTGGGTAGTTCCGAAGATATTAATTTGGCGTTTGGGCTATCTTGCTGACCACGTTGAGAAAATTTAACATGGTATCAGAGTCAGGTTCAGTTGCGTGAGCGGAAGTCAGCCAGTGTTGTTACTCAGTGATTGAGTGGTGATCAACCTGTGTTGTTTCTCTTAGCTTCTGAAAGGGTGCCAACAGGTGTTGCAATGGAAGGGAGCTTTGCAAGAGGTCTGGGCATTGAACTCTTAACGTCGACTAACTTCAAGAAGTGGAAGTCGTGCATGAAGAGTTATCTTCTTGGCGAGGAGCTGTGGGAAGTCGTCGGTGGTGACGACAGACAGGAAGTCACTGCTGCTTTCGGTACTGCTGAGCAGGTTAGGCTCTGGAGAAGAACAAATGCTAAGGCGGAGTTCATTCTGAAGAGAGCCGTGTCTCCGGAACTGTTTGATCACATCGTTGGATATGAGTCGGCTGCTGATATTTAGACAACCATTGATGAGTTGTTCAATAGGAAGAATGTGGCGCGACTTCAGTTCCTGGAGAATGAGTTGGCCAGGGCAACTCAGGGAGACCTTTCCATCTCCAAGTACTTCTTAAAGATGAAGAGCTTGTGTGCTGAGCTGTCGGCACTGGATCCTGGTGAGCCTATCTCTGAGGCGAAGATGAAAAGACACATTATCCGCAGCTTGCGGAAGGAATATATGGCCTTTGTTACATCTGTTCAAGGGTGGGCTACTCAGCCGTCTTTGCTGGAGCTGGAGAATCTGCTTGCATCGCAGGAGAGCTTAGCAAGGCAGATGGCTGGAGTGAATCTGAATCAGGAAGACATCGAAGCTCTCTTCTCAGGAAAGAAGAAAGGATGAGAAGGGAAGAAGAAGAAGGTGCAGGTCGTTGGTGAGAAGGAGACTTCAACTTCATATCCGTCGGAGAGGAGCAATGCTCCTAAGGACTGAAAGAAGAACTTGAAGTGCTACCGGTGTCATCAGCAAGGGCACTTCAAGCGGGACTGCAAGGTCAAACTGCAGCCTGGGCATGCTGCGGGAAAGAAGGAAGCTTGCTCGAGAAGTGAAGAAGCAGAATGGGGCGGAGCTTTTATGACGGGCACTTGTGTCCGGGCCTTGTCTGCTAAGGACTTCAACGACGAGTGGTTCGTGGACTCCGGGTGTGGTCATCACCTCACCGGAGACAAATCGAAGTTCACCTCCATGCAGGCTTACTCAGGTAATGAAGCTATTATCACTGCTGGTAATACGGTTTATGCAGTAGAGAAAGAGGGGGTCGTGTCTTTGAGTAGTGATCAGGGGCCACTCACGTTAAGGAGTGTGTATCACGTGCCGGGCATGAAGAAAAACCTCTTCTCGGTGACTAATGCGGTGGACGCTGGTTATCACGTTTTGTTTGGGCCAACAGACGTGAGGTTCGTTCGCAACGTATCAGCGGTGAAGGCTGATGTTGCTCATGTAGGGAGGAGGGTGAAGAACTTGTTTGTTCTTGCCACCAATTCCTATGTTGATAGGATGAGGGCCAATGATAGCGCTGCTATCTGGCATGAGAGGCTGTGGCATGTTGGCATGTACAAGCTGAAGGCAATGGCGAGTAGAAGTCTGGTGAGGGGGTTGCCTAAGTTGTCCTCCTTTGGTGATGGGCATGTTTGCGCGGGCTGT
Organism: Platanthera guangdongensis; assembly: GCA_039583875.1. Taxonomy (NCBI): domain Eukaryota; kingdom Viridiplantae; phylum Streptophyta; class Magnoliopsida; order Asparagales; family Orchidaceae; genus Platanthera; species Platanthera guangdongensis. Next base: position 224,993,899 of record CM077153.1, on the reverse strand, counting down.
GAATACGGTAAGGCACATCGCCTTCCGTTTGATAAATCACAAACAAGGAGCAAGAAACCATTGGAGTGTATTCATGGCAACCTGATGGGACCGACGGTTACTGCCAGCCTTGGTGGAAGCAGATACATGCTTGTCTTGGTTGATGACTACTCAAGGTATACTTGGGTGTACTTCTTAAAGGAGAAGTCGGAAGTCTTCCGTTTGTTTGTGGAGTTTAAGGAGTTGGTAGAAGGCCGGCTTGGCTTGCGGATTAAGAAGCTTAGAACTGATAACGGGGGTGAGTTTGTCTCCTCCGAGTTTTCTAACTTCACAACAAAATGGGGTAGCGGAGCAGAAGATCCGTCATCTGACGGAGACCTGCAAATGCTGGCTTCATGCGAAAGATATCCCAAGGTCCTTTTGGGCGGAGGGGATGTCTTGTGCTGCTTACGTCATCAACCGGATGCCACTCAGCCCTATCAACATGAAGACTCCTATTGAGCTATTGCTGAAGGAGAAGCCGAGTGTGGGACACCTTCGAGTGTTCGGTTCAACTTGCTACGTGCATGTCCCGGATGCTTCACAGACAAAGCTGGATGCGAAGGCAAGGAAGCTTGTCTTTGTTGGCTACGATAAGCGGAAGAAGGGATGGAAATGCATGGACCCTGTGATGAAGAAGTTCGTGGTGTCAAGAGACGTTGTCTTTGATGAGCTGACGTCATATGGAGGTGGCTCGGTTGAGCTAACCGGAAGTAGCAAGGTTGATGAAGCACCGGTGGTGGTTGCTGAAGACTTGGAAGAGGAGCTTGCTGTTTCACCAGTAGCTCCTGTTGCTTCTAACTCCGAGGCTGAGCCTTCTGGCTCAGGAAGCAGGGGGAGCACTGCTCAATGCTTGCCCCAGGTAGGAGTTGAGCCCGAAGAAGCAACGGAGGCAGTGAGCAAGGAGCCGACCCTTCGGAGATCGAAGAGGGTGGTTAATCCACCGGCTCGGTACTGTGATGGGAATGCAGTGAGCTTTGTCTCCTGCTTCTTTTCAGGTCCTCAGGATGAGCGAGAGCCTGCAAACTTCAACGAGGCCACTGGAGTGAAGGAGTGGGAAGGTGCCATGAAAGAATAGATTGGTGCTCTGAAGAAGAATGAAACCTGGGACCTTGTGCCCAAGGTTGATGGCATTACTCTGGTTACTTGCAAGTGGGTGTACAAGTTGAAGAAGAAGGCTGATGGGAGCATTGATCGGTTCAAGGCTCTCCTGGTCGTTAGAGGATTCTCACAGCAGTATGGAGAAGACTATGAGGAGACATTCAGTCCAGTTGCGAAGATGACTTCAGTAAGAGTGGTGATCGCCTTGGCTGCTAACAAGGGATGGAGGTTGTGGCAACTCGATGTGAAGAATGCCTTTCTTTATGGAGAGATTGACAAGGACATCTTCATGGATCAGCCGCTTGGTTTTGTCTCTGAAAAGCATCCGGACTATGTCTGTAAACTCAGGAAGGCTCTCTATGGGTTGAAGCAAGCTCCTAGAGCGTGGTATGGGAAGATTGCAGAGTACTTGCAATTCTGTGGATACCTTGCTTCTAACTCGGATTCAAGTTTGTTCGTCAAGAAGAAGGGGGAGCTACAAGTCTTGGTCCTACTGTATGTGGATGACATGATCATCACAGGGAACTCGGAGGGGGAAGTAGCAAGGCTCAGGGCAGAGCTTGCTATATGCTTCGAGATGAAAGACTTGGGAGAGTTACATCACTTTCTCGGTCATGAAGTGGAGAGGAAGGAGTGCGGGGTTCTCATTTGCCAGAAAGGTTATGCTGATCGCATTGTGAAGCGGTTCAGCATGGGCGAAGGGAAGAAGTGCTCTACTCCACTAGAACCTGGGCTGAAGCTTCGACGAGATGAGGGAAGGGTTCTTCATGATCCCTTGATGTTCAGGGCTCTTGTTGGGAGCTTGATCTATCTGACGATTACAAGGCCAGACATTGCTTACGCTGTTGGCCGAGTAAGTCGGTATATGGCTGAACCAAGGCAATCTCATCTAGTGGCGGCGAAGAGTATTCTAAAGTATGTCAAGGCTTCTTCTGACATGGGACTCCTCTATAAAAGGGACTCGGAGTTTGCATTGCTCGGGTACACGGATGCTGACTATGGCAGTGATTCGGATGATCGGAGGTCTACTTCAGGTTATGTGTTCACTTGCGGTTCAGCTAGCATCTCGTGGTGTAGCAAGAAGCAGGACTCGGTGTCGGTTTCAACCACGGAGGCGGAGTATAAGGCTTCGGCCTTGGCTGCTCGGGAAGCCGTTTGGTTGAGGAGGCTTATAGAGGATGTTCATGAAGAAGTGCAAGGGCCTACTTTACTCCGGGGTGACAATGAGAGTGCTATCAAACTGGTTAACAATCCAGTGTGTCACGCCAGGACCAAGCATATAGAGATTGATCACCATTTCATCAGGGAGAAGGTGTTGGAAGGATCTCTGCTGGTCGGGCATGTTCGGAGTGAAGATAATCTTGCTGACATCTTCACGAAGCCACTGTCGAAGGGGCACTTTGAACGCTTGCGCCGCTTGTTGGGCTTGGTCACCACTTCCCACTTCAAGGGGGCGTGTTGAATTTTGTGAAGTGGAAGTGGTAGATGGGACAGGCCGTGCGGCCTGGGCGGACAGCTTTGGCGGACTAGGCGGACTGGGCGTACTGTGATGTGCGGCCTGGTGGAAGGTCTAGTGGGAAGCCGACTGTCTTCTGAGCGGGTTGTTGCATGAAGTCCGCGGACTGTGCGGCCTGGTATCTGCGGATAGGACGTTGGCTTTGGTTTAGCCAAGGAGCGGCCTGAGCGGATAGAGGCTTGCGGACCGGTGCATTGCTCAGTGGCAGTGGTACAGGCTTGTGCTGTTTGGCGGTTTGGCTCGTGTCCGCGGGAAGCTTGCGGACTGGCGTGTCCGCGGTATGGGCTGTTGTGGACTGGGCTTAGAGCTTGGCTGAGGCCTTGTCGAGCTCTGGTGGTACAACAGGTGCTTTGCTGTGAAGGTCATTGGCGGACTGATTTTGGAGTCCGGGAGATGGTTGCTGTGGGGCAGGAGTGCGAGGAGTTGCGGACTGCTGGAGGTCTGTGCTTTGGTGTATGGCGGACGGGTGTTTGCGTCCGCCATGCTCGCATTGGCCTTTGATGGTTTTGGACTTGGTCACACTCTGTGCCAAGACCATGGTGTCCGCCGTATCCGCCAAGTCCGCTGTGACCGGGCGGACTGTTACTGTCTGCCTTTGGTCGTGGACTTGTGGCGGATTGAGGCTTCAGTCTTGTGGACTGCCTCGGGTTGGTGCGGACAACCATTGAAGGGGGTTGCTGTCCTGTAGTGGTCGGAAGCTTTGCGGGCTAATGCCTTGTCCACATCGCTTGGGCTGGCTGGAGAGGGTTCGCCAATGTTGCCTTGCTCCTGGCGGTTTTCCTTGGTATCCGGCTAAGTCCTTGCGGACTCGGTGGACGGTGTTTTTGCTTTCGCGCGGGCTAGGGCGGTTTCGCTATCTCTAGGGCGGTGACCACACTCCTCACCTCGCCTATAAATAGGACCCCCCTGACAGGTCTACATTAACTTGAGTGAACAGTAAGTTGGGTTGGGCAAGGAGCTGCGGTCTGAGTTTGTCTGTCCGCGCGGATTGATTCAGTGCTGACGTTTGTTGTGTGCAGGTCGCGCGGGTTGCTTCAAGGAGCCAGGAGTTTGGTTGTGACTTCGGTCAAGTACTTGGAAGTGTGCGGTCTCTGCGGACTCAGCAGGAGGTCGCTCTGCGGCTTGTCAGTTCTGTTTCATCTTTGCCAGCTTCAATAACCTGTCCGCCGGCTTCAGGCGGGTAGGGGGTGTTCCTCAGTTCAACTTCAGCAGGAGACGAATAACGGTGTGTCCGCGCGGCGTCGCGACTTTGGCGGACTCCGTGGCTATTCGGCGGATTGCAGCTTAAGTTCGGGCGAGCTCAGCGGACTCGGCGACCTCGGCGACCTCGGCGGTCTCGGCGGACTCCGGTGCTGTCCGCCCGGCTTGTTTTTTGGTGCTTTCTGTTTACAGCTGTTATACTAGCGAAATCATGTCTCGCTATGTATGCCTCGTGTTGTAAAGAAGTGAATGAATAACAGACCTGCTTGTGCTTCCATTGTTTGTTGGGATTAACCTTTGTTCCTTGGTTTTCCGCTGGTTCAACGTGAGAACTGGGTAGTTCCGAAGATATTAATTTGGCGTTTGGGCTATCTTGCTGATCACGTTGAGAAAATTTAATAGACTGAAGTAGAACCGAACCACAATTCGTTTATTATTATTTATAATTTATATTTATTATACGACTAAACATATATCAGTCATCCGGTTGTAACGTCGTCCGATTCCTTGCAGCCATACTAAGAGATGGACCATGCCAAATTACAAAAATTATATTTGGCTGTTATTTAATTTTATTGATAACTATATTACATACTTTGTGCATCTTTATGCTTGTTATTCTTCAACTACTTTTGTAGAGCGACCATTTTAGCTTAGAATCATATATTAAGTTTTATTTGTTGTCCATCATGCTGATGATCGTGTTTGTTGTAAAATCAGGTACAAAATGCAGTCACAACTATAACATAATGCAGGTAAACAAGAGCACAAAATAGCCACAAAATTTATAAATGAAAATATAAATTCAAATACAATAGAAATATGAGAAAAATGTCCGTCCGGTGAGTACGCCGTGGATGCACCGGACACGTACGATCCGCGGCGAGAATCTGAAATCTGGACTGCAATCCACATTGCGGACACACAAGTTTCACCGAACCTTCAATGTCGAAGTCTGACGTTCAACCACACCACCACCGGATCAATGCCGCCACCGGAGAACGCCACCACCGGAGAACGCCACCACCGGAGAGAAACCTCTGTCGAGGCTAACTGCACACGCGCACGCCGTCGACACCACGCCTCTCAACTCCAAAGAACGTCCACTGCAACGCCGACGACAACCTCTAACAACCCCGGCGGCAACTCCCTCTCTCAACGACGGCGGCTACCTCCTCCAAGACCGACGGCAACACCCAAGGCCAACGGCCTCTCCGAGTGCGAGAGAGAGAGAGAGAGAGAGAGAGAGAGAGAGAGAGAGAGAGAGAGGTGGACTTCTCTTACAGGCGGCACTTCCTCCAACAAAGCTACATGCGGGTTGCTCCTCCTCCAAATGCTACAGGGCGGCTCATCTCCAAGGCAAATATGCAACACTTATATCTCACTTGATGATTGATGCCATGAATATAGCCTACGTTGGTTATTACCATTAGAGCTACATGTGATGATTTATTTCCCAAAATGCTTCTCCTCCTACTTTATTTCAATGATGGTTATTTATGGGATTAGATTCCTAAAACCTGAAAAAGGAAACCTCAAAGTTGGAAGAGAATCAATTCCGGACCGAACCAAAAATAACAATCCATCACCTTGGTTCGGATCCGGAGCCACCACCTGCACGAAGCACTACCTGCACAAAGCACCATCTGCACTAGGCATCAACTGCGTGAAGCAATACTGCATGTAGCACGATTTGCATAAAGCACCAGTCTGCACGAAGCACCACCTCAAGAACCTGAGGCGTCAGCCGACCTGCTCCAGTCGACTCATCCCTGCACGAGCTCAACCTCTGAATGTCGACGCAACTGGATCGCTAAATCTGACTCGCCTAGTCAAACTACCAGAAGGGCGATCCTCTGCAACAACTCGACCATCAACTATGTCAGCCGCAGAAATCATGGGCACACCACCTCGAGTCGTGGTCCCCATCAGTCGGTAAAGACTACCGCACTGCATAGCTTGCATGAGCATGGTGCGTCCTCGCGTCACCGTCAAAACTCCACCTCTCGCCGCAAAACTGCATACTCTGGAGTCTAGTCTGCATAGCGATATCAAATTCCTGTGCAGCTTGGGTACTAGGTGTACCCGCTCAAGACTACACACTGCTCTATCATGCATCCAGATGTCCACCGTCCCTGTCCCCGTAACCTCACATGTTGAGCCGTCACCCAGAAAGAATGACCCAGTCGCCACCTCCAGTGAACTGAACATCCCTACATCTGAACAAATGTGCTGCGAAGCACCAGAATCCAATATCCAGCTATCAGAGTCACATGGACTCTCAGTGATGAGGAGAGACATCACTATCATATGCTGTAGCTACCGCTGCCTTGCCCGCACCCTGGACGTCCCCAGAAATTTGTGCACGCTGCGGACAATTTCTCCTGATATGGTCACTCTGCCTGCAATTGTAGCACGTCACTGCCTTTATCGATGCAGATCTGGCCAGTGCACTTCCAGATCCCTTCTCGAACTTCCTCCCTCGCCGTCCTCCTACTGCTAAAGCATACTCACCCTCAGGAGCGGGGTCCAATAGCATCTGACTGGACAGTAACGCATACGTTATCTGCTCCACGTCTATTGTATCCTTCATATACAGCAGGGTGGTCTGCATGTGCTTATACGACGCTTGGAGCGAGGTAAGAAGCAATAAGGCCTTGTATTTTTCCTCCACCTTCACACCAACCACATGCAGTTGGCTTAGAAGTTCATTGAACACGTTGAAGTGTTCCTGCAGGTTACCACCTTCCTGCATCTTCAGGCCGTACAATCTCTACTTCAGTAACAGCCTCGTGGTCAACGACTTGCTCATATAAAGTCCCTCCAGCTTCTCCCACAACGTGACAGCTGACTCTTCAATACCGATGTTGAACAACACCTTGTCGTAGACGTACATCCTGATAGCGCTAGTGGCGCGCTCATCCATCTCTGTCCACTCAGAATCCTTCACCGGTGTAAGACCCCTCCCCCTTACTAAGGAGGCTCCCGGTCTTATGCATAGAACCACCGCCTTCCGGTGACAATAACTCACGGGTTAGTCGACACCGCAAAACGCCGATCTTACCAGCTAGTTTGATCATATAACATATTCAGCTAAATGAGAAATAGAAGTATAAAAGTAGTATATAGAAACAGCTAGTCCACAAGTCACATCACTATCATCTAAATTAAAATGAAAGTACAAAGAGTCCAAAATGAGTACATCAAAAGAGAAAAGGGCTTATGCCCTGTACATGATATCAAATCCCTCTCTCACAAAATAACAACAAGCAGAAGCTAAACTATCATCAGAAAACTCATCCCACACGACGACAGGCTACAATAGTAGTAGTAGTAGGTGGTGGTGATATCAGCTCCTCACGTCCTGCCACCTCGTCCTGCTGGTACTCCATCTCCTCGAGCTCCTAAAATGATTGGTCACAACCGATCGTTATTCATGAAGACTAAGCTGTTTCCTCCACACCTCGCCCCCGCAACTCCTAGGCACCGGGTGGGAGGACGAAGCGAAGGACAACAAGGGGTATAACAAAAGAAGCAGGTGACAGTGGTGCTATACTAACAAGTATATATAATATCAATTATTTCTACTCTAGCAGTTCTATATATATGGCACATGAAAGGTATGAAGAACTGTACAGAAGCAAGTAAGGTGCTGTTAGTAAACAAAGTACTGAAAGTAAACAGAGTAAAGACAGCAAGTAGAATACGCTAATACTAAACTACCATCACAGAAGTACCTTAACTTATATGAATGCCCATACAAACTTATAAGTTAAGGTTTCCATAAATATAACTTATCATATAAAAGAGCCCATACTAATTTATATGATAAGGATCTATGGTGCGTATAATCTAGTTATGAATGTATGATATGCATGCATTTTATGGCTCATGCAAGTGCAACTCACACACACGACTCTGGGAACACAGACCTTTAGTTCCCAATTTTTGGAGCTAGCATCACTCTCTGGTACCACCGTTGTGGCTACGACAGCAGTAGAGCGGGCATCTCCACTTCTAGGCGGGTATACACACTACCAGGCCTAGACCTCCCATACGCCTCTGTACATGTCCTAGGTGCACTCTAGAGTCTCTATGTACTAATTGCTGGCTACTTACCAGTCTTTTTGGTCGAGTGTGCGTTTTTGGGGATCGTCCTCCAGACCGCAGTGTAAAATAACCCACTGGCCCCTCAAACCCTCACACCTCACTAGAATCACCGTAGTGCCATCGGTATGACGATTGGCCCAGTATCGCATGACCCGCCACAAGTTTATGCACATGCAAGATATTCCAACCCAAGCCTCTAGCTTGCAGGACCAAACCTGTCCTGATATCAAACTCCCGAGCCTCCAGCTCGTAGTACCTACCCGTCCTGAAACCCTCCAACCCATCGCGGGTGATATTGCACATCAGTGCCCTTTTTCTGAATCCCTCCAACCCTTCACAGGTGAGAATGAACATCAATGACTTAGCCTATTAGACTATTCTTGTTTAATGTTTGTTATACCTAGCGGTTTAGGGTTAATCCCAGGACTGCCCAGGGCATGCCTGGTGAAGGGCTCTCGGGGGCACTAGGAACTACGATGGGCTGAAGCCCAAAGCTCCCTTTCTCAAGGATAATTATTTTTATTAATGTCTACCCATGATCCATACCCAGCTCTCGTTGTTACTCTGGAACGAACCTAATGACTTAAGTTATTATTGAGGAATCAGCGGTCTTCCGCCGGTCTCCGTTCTAGCTACTGTCCTTGGGGTCTTGCACTCTATCACTCGATACTATGAAGTGACTTACTAGACACCAATCAGGGTTTGTCTTCCCAATATAGTTATCAACTTAACCTTCTATCATATCCCCTGTGGGTCCCACTAACATGTGTTATATTTTTGTTAAGCGCACCCATGACCTAATGTTGACCCGTATGACGTTCCTTCCAAACTCTTGGGTCAAATATCCCTAAATTATTTATCATGGTTGTTATGACGTATGATAATGATCGAACTAGGTTTCATTATTTTTCTAAGGGATTAAGAGCCAAAATTAATATTTTTAATTATACGACCGGGGTCACGTTGAACATGATGTACTATATATAATATTTCAACCTACCTAAGGAATTTACCAGATATTCCATGAGGTTAAATATCAATGCCTATCAGGTTTCATAATTTTGCCATGCAAATTTCTATTCCTTACCCATTTAATATTAAAATCCCAATTTGATCACTTTTCAAATAAAGTACATCAACTACACAACCAAAAATTCTGAGAAAATTATTGAGTATTCATGTTGATATAATAAAGGTAAATACAAAATTTTCAAATCTTAAACAGTGATTTGGCCATACTGATGTCAATATGAACAAAATTACTAAAATGCCATTATTAGGGTTTTCAGCATATAGAGACATCCAAAAATTCTTAATTAATTTATCAGAGATTTAATCACAGAAATAAACTACTTTTAATTTTTTTCATAATATTTAAACAGAAATTTCCCTTATTTTTAAATAATTTCCCTAAGAGGAAAAATGGTAAAATCTACTTAAAATCCAAGTAAACATTATTTAACAGTCACATAAATTTTCCAGAGGTGAACTATGTCCTACTAGAGCTTGTGTCACGATTTTAGAATTTAATGAATTCATTTGCCCTATTTTCCAAATTTATTTCCTAACTAGGAATATTTTCCAATAATTCCAAATAATGGGATTTTTGATCCCAAAAATCCCAAACTTCCCATGGGAGGTATATTATATTCCTATGAGCTTCTGTCCAGAGTTTTATGGACATGCAATGGTCCGATTTGGCTAAATTTTCATTTTTCTATTTTTACTATTGGCACCCCAAATTTGAATATGCCAATCTCATGCATGTGGGATTTCCCAAACATGCAAAGGTCAAAATGACCTGAAATCTCTACCATGGTGTTATCGTGACCAATTGAACATCCCACCCAAATTTGGGGGCATTTGGAGTCATATGTCTCCAAAAATACGCTTAATTTAATTATTAGTATTTCATCAAATACTATAGAAAACTTTTGACCAAAAATTCTCATTTTTAGTCAGAGACTAGGTTTACCCTAACACAAGTCTGACCAAAATTTTAGGTCATGATTACTTATGGTTTGGCTTTGGCATTTATTTTAAGATTTTCCCTAGCCTAGGACCAGTCTTGGTAGAATGGTCCTACAAGGAGATTTACTATACCAAAATATGACTTTAGGATATCATTTTAAAGGTAAGATCAAGCCCTACATTTTTCATGTTGTTAGATACCTCTGAATATGCATTTAAGGGACCTAAAATTGATATGCAATATCACTATTATAGTGTGACAGAAATTACACTATTCATCAAAAATCAGATTAAATAATTAAAAGGGAATATTTTGGACGGGATCAGGTCATCGTCCCCATCAGCCAACGGTTGAGATTGAACCATCCTGGGCCACGTTTGCTGGCTTATTCCGGCCACCTGGGCCGGCGCCACCGCCGGCGATTACCGCCACCACCTCCATTGAGGTGGTGGCTAGCGTTTCCCGGCGGTGAGGCTGTCGGAGGCGGCTCCCCCGGCGATCTCGAGCTATAAGAAAAGCTTGGGAAAATTCACACTTGCTCTCATGGTATCGGGCTCAATTAAGCCCGATGACTCACCTAATTTGAGCTAGAATGCTAGCACGGGGTGAGGTGAGGCAAAACGGACCTGTAGCCGGGCTTGGCGGCGTGTGCGGTCGTGTGCGCCATGACCAAAGCTTGCTCCGGCGAACTAGCCCGATTTTCCATTTCTCCAGGAAAAGCTTTGCTCCAGCAGTCGAACTTGTACAACCCCGTGTCCGGCGAGCGGGTCCCACTAGGGAGGCGAGCAAGCCTTGCCCCGCGGCCCGCATCCAAGCGACAAACAGATATGGCGGCAGAAGGGCTGGCCCGCTCCCGCCCATTGTAGGCGAGCGAGCCGACAGAGGCGAGCGAGCGGGTCGCGCGAAGAGACCTTGGCCAAAGCAGATGAGTTTGGCGACCCGCGACTGGCGAGCCGATCGGGAGTTGCAGTGGCCGCCGGTCCGCCTCGTCATGCGACCTAGCCGCCGGTCCGCCCCGGCAGAAGCAAGACAGGTCGCGACCCCCGGCTCACGCTCGCCCAGGGAGCATAGGCGAGCCACTAGAGCCAGGCTGCGCCCGCCTCCCGCGGAGGGGGATTGGAGGCGAGCTGACTCCTCGTGGGTGCGAATAGCTACTCAGAACAGCGGAGCCATGCTGTTGGCAGACCAGGTTGGACTGCGCATAACTGTTCAGGACAGCGGAGTTTGGCTGTTGGCAGACCCAACCAAGGGCTTTTTGGTATTTGCAGGTCAGTTCTTTTGGTTATTGGCAGTTCAGATTCCAAAAACTATAAATAAGACCCAAGGGGTACCTCAGAGGACACGCTTTCAGTGCCTCCTTACTCTCGTTTCTAAGTGTTCTCTGAGAGTACCTTAGCTCGGCTTCTGGCTAAGGAGGGGAAGCGCTCAGAGATCTTCCGGGTTTGTGGTGGGACCTCCCTGCCGAGCCCTTGGGTCTGTTCTTTATTGTCTCTTTCATTGTTTTTCTTGCAGGAGCAAAGTAGGCGCGAGACCACCCCTTCCCCAAGGGTCGAACTCCACAAGAGGCCGGTTTCCGGTTTCAACATCTTGGTGCGGTGAGCGTGGAGAGTGGTCAGTGCAGAAAAGCTTCGGCGAGCTCAATGACGAGAGGACAAGGATCCGACAGGCAGAACTCGCCGCCCCCTCCGCCTCTCGCAACGGTGGGAATGTTTGAAGACTTCAGGAATGAGGTGCTAGACCTCGTCAAGATCGCACTCGGCATACGGGCCGAGTGCTCGACTCCGGCAGCCTAGATCGCGGCCGCCCCCTCTTTGGGCGAGGACGCCCATGGCTGGCGAGCTGGAAAGGAAGTGGCCGAGGAAGGCCGAGGGGGCGAGCTCTCAGGATGCGAGCTTTTCCCCGGCTCGGCAAGCCGGGGCAGGTTCGGCGAGCTGGGTCCGCGAGATTCGCCGGCTCGCCCAGTGGGGGGAGGCAGTCCATTCAGCGAGCTGGTCTCCTCAGCACCAGTGCCAGAAGGGTTCAGGGAGCCCGAGATGTCCTACTACACCGGGAAGGGAGACCCGGTTCAGCACGTCCAATGGTTCGAAGACGTGGTCTCCATCCGTCAGATGTCAGACGGATTCAAGTGTCGTCTCTTCGCCATCACCCTCCGAGAGAAGGCAAGGGAGTGGTTCCACCAGCTCCCGGCTAGCTCCATCTACTGTTTTGAAGACCTGCGCCGAGGATTCATGCTGAGGTTCACTACTTCGAAGAAGAGGAAGAAGGAGTCTGAGTCCTTGTTCCACATTAAGTAAGGAGTGAACGAGACGTTGGGGAGCTATGTGGATCGATTTCAGGAGGAGGTCACCCAGGTCCAGGAGATGCCGGGCCATAGTCTGATGATGGCCTTCACCCTGGGCCTGCAGCAGGGGTTCTTCCGAATGGAGCTGAAGAGAGTTCCCCCTCTCTCCTACGAGGAGTTGATGGAGAGGGCGGCTAGAGAAGTCGACGAGGAGGCGTCGAATCCGGAGTTCGCAAGGAAGCTAGCCAGATGGGCCACCGAGGAAGAGAAGGAGTCGAAGGGAGGAAGAGCGCAGGAGGAGAGAAGAGGGGAGCCCAGGTAGAGGGAGCAGAGGCAGCTCCAAGGACAGCAGCCGGGTGGGGGCGTCAGGAGCCCGACCGTCGGCTGGGTTGGAGACCAGAGTGGCATGGGCAGGGGCCACAGAGAGGGTACTTCGGAAGGGGTCACTATCAGGGGAGGCAGGACCAGTTCCACCCACCGGGCTGGAGGCAGGGTCACCGACCCCGGCTCCCCGATCAGGAGGAGGCCATGGCCATAGCTTTGGGAGCAAGGAGGGGGATCATGAGAAGGAGGAGAAGGGAGTTCAGGGTGGAGCTGCCCTATTATGACTTCCATCAGGAAGAGGGGCACGCAACAGCCACGTGCCCGGAATTCTTGGAGATGAGAGGGAATAGGGGGCGGCAGCAGCAGCAGGAGGAGGCACGACAAGAAGTGAGGATCGAGGAAGTCCTGCCTCGGGCAGAGGAGGATCGTTGCGAGGACCGGGTCGATGTCGGGACCCGAGGAGGGATCGGAGTGATCCACGGGGGAGTTGGGATCGAGGCTTCCCGCAAGGCAAGCCTCCACACCATGTACTGGCGGAGCATCGCCTCTACATCCCAAACCCCGCCCTCGGAGGAGAGGATCACCTTCTCCAGAAGTGATATGCCAGACCACGAGGACCCGTTCTGTGATGCGCTGGTCATCAAGGCCGCCATCGAGAACTTCACTGTCTCTCGGATCCTCGTGGACAATGGGAGCTCCGTGAACGTCATCTTCAAAAAGGCGTTTGACGCGATTCAGGTGGAGGCTAAGAGGGTGCTGGCCTCGGACGGGCCCTTGTTCGGGTTCTCGGGAGAAAGGAAGGAAGTAGAGGGAGGAGTCGGCCTCCATGTCACCCTGGGGGGGGGCAGTCCCGAAACTGCAAGTTCGTCATTGTGGACACCCCCAGCAGCTATAACGCAATCTTCGGGAGGCCCCTGATCAGCGCCTTCCGCTGCGTCCCCTCATCTTTCCATCAGTGCTTGAAGTTCAACATTGAGGGGGTGCAGGTCAGGGTCAGGGGGGACCCAAAGGTGGCACGGGAGTGCTATGTCACTGCGGTGAACACCATCTCTTGGCAAGAGGGAGCCGAGGAGATGGGGCGGAGGATGGAGGAAGTCGAGCAGGAAGCAGTAGAGGAGGAGCTGGGAGTGAATGACTGCGCAGAGAAGGCGGTAGGAGGAGGTCTGGAGGAGGTGGTCGAAGTAAGGGCCGTGGGAGGAGAGATGGAGGTAGAGGTCCCCGTTCCGGAGGAAGGGGACGCCGAGGGATGGGCAGAGCGGTCCAGGTTGGAGGCGGCAGAAGAAGTGGTGGAGCTGGAGGTGCTCACCCGGGGAGGAAGGATGGAGAAGATCCGCGTCAGCGGAGGGCTGACCCCGGAGGACCAAGGCAGGATGCTGGAGTGCATCCAGAAGAATGTGGATATCTTCGCCTGGAACGCCGCGGAGATGCCGGGGGTTGACGCGGATGTGGCCTGCCACCGCCTCAACTTGGACCTGGGGACACGCCCCGTTCAACAGAAAAAGAGGTCCACGGCGGACAAGCTGGCGGAACCCATCAGGGAGGAGGTGGCGAAGCTTCTCAAGGCTGGCTTCGTGTCCGAAATTCAGTACCCCGGCTGGTTCTCCAACATTGTGATGGTCAAAAAAGGAGACGGCTGCTGGCGATTGTGTATCGATTTTTCCCTTCTTAATAAAGCTTGTCCTAAGGACTGTTATCCTTTGCCTCGGATCGACGCGCTGGTTGACTCAGCCGTCGGCTTTTCTGTAATGAGTTTTTTAGATGCCTTTTCAGGTTACCATCAGATTAGGATGCACCCCCCGGACATCAAGGATGTCTCATTCATCACAGGGGACGGCTGCTACTGCTACAAGATGATGTCATTCGGGCTGAAGAACGCCGGGGCCACCTACCAAAAAATGATGGACAGGGTCTTCAAGGAGCAAAGGGGGAGGAACTTGGAGGTATACGTGGACGACCTCATGATCAAAAGCCGGGATGTGGACTCCCACCTCCGGGACTTGGAGGAGACCTTCGCCACCCTACGCAGATACAAGATGCGGCTGAATCCCCTCAAGTGTGTCTTTGGGGCTGGCCGGGGAAAGTTCCTGGGGCATCTCCTCACCCCCGCAGGGGTCGAGCCGAATCCAGACAAGGTCAAGACTATCTTGGAGCTAGGGTCCCCGCGGAACGCAAAGGAGGTCCAACGGTTGACAGGGAAGCTAGCAGGGCTGAGTCGCTTTCTTTCTCGGGCAGGGGAGAAGTGCTCCCCCTTCTTCAAAACGCTGAGTGGAGGCCAGAGGTTCGAATGGACCAGGGAATGCGAGGAGGCGTTCCAGGCCATCAAGGCGCAGTTGACGCAGGCCCCGCTGCTCCAAGGGCCGAAGGAGGGTGAGGATCTGTTCTTATATCTCGGGGTCGGGGCAGAGGCCTTGAGCGCCGTCTTGGTGCGTGAAGAAGGGAAGAGGCAGCTCCCTATTTATTACGTCAGTCGGGTCCTGAGGAAGGCCGAGCTCCGGTATCCGATCTTGGAGAAGCTTGCATTCGCACTAATCGTCTCGGCTCAGAGGCTACGACCTTATTTCTAGGCACACTCAATCCGAGTGGTGACCGACCATCCTCTCCGCAACATCTTCGAGGGGGTGGAGCATTCAGGCCGGCTAGCCAAATGGTCGGTGGAGCTGAGCGAGTTCGATGTCTCCTTCGTTCCGCGGCTCTCGATCAAAGCTCAAGCGATGGCCAACTTCCTGGCCGACTACGTGGTAGAAGTAGCGGAGGAGGAGCTCACCCGCCCGACTCCTTGGAAGGTGAGGGTGGATGGAGCCTCAGGAAGACATTCTCTTGGAGTGGGAGTGGTTCTGGAAAGCCCTCAGGGGACTCAGATTGAGCAGACGGTGGTGGTGCACTTTCCCATTACCAACAACCAGGCCGAGTACGAAGCAGTGATAGCAGGGCTGCGCCTGGCCAGGGAGTTGGGGGTGCTGGATGTGGAGGTCCTAACCGACTCCATGGTGGTGGCTTCCCAGATCAACGGGGAGTTCGAAGCACGGGAGCCCGCTCTGAAGTTATACTTGGCCAAAGTGAAGGTGGTGATAGGGACCTTCCAGACCTTCTCCATCCGACACGTGCTAAGGGGAGAGAACGACCAGGCCGACCAGCTAGCAAAGCAGGGCCCCCGGGTGGGGGGCACCATCACCGACCCGTTCCGCCCCTCCATCGAAGAAGGGGAGCTCATGGAGATCGATCAGCAGCCTTCGTGGATGGATCCAGTAGTAGTTTTCCTCTCCACGGGAGAGTATCCGGAGGGAGCAGACAGGAAGAAGCTGAGGCACAAGTCCGCTTACTACCTCCTTAAAGACGGGCAGCTATACAGGAAGACCCTCTCCGGGATGCTGGCTCGCTGCGTAGCCGAGGGCGAGGCACAGAGGATCTTAGAAGAAGTCCACTCCGGGGAGTGCGGGAGTCATTCCGGGAGTCGGACCCTGGAGGGGAGGATAATCAGGCAAGGATATTTCTGGCCCACCCTGGGCCGAGACGCCGCGGAGTTCGCAAGGAGATGTCATAAGTGCCAGCTGTTTGCCCCCCTCCAGCTACAGCCGGCCCAACAGCTCAAGAGTATCACGGCCCCCTGGCCCTTTGCAATCTGGGGAATGGATTTGGTTGGGCCGTTTCCCCAGGCCAGCGGTCAGAGAAGGTTCCTCCTGGTGATGATCGACTACTTCTCGAAGTGGATGGAGGTGAAAGCGTTGGCCAAGGTGACCTCCCAGGTAATCAGGAACTTCGTTTGGTGGGAGATCATCTGTCGCCATGGGCTGCCCCAGGCCATCGTCACAGACAACGGACCCCAGTTCGCCAGTGCCGAGTTCACCAGCTTCTGCGAACAGCTTGGAATCGACCTCAGGTTCGCCTCGGTCCACCACCCCAGGAGTAACGGGCAGGTGGAGGCCGCGAATAAGATCATCGTCAACCTCCTCAAGAAAAAGGTGGAGATTTTGAGAGGGAGCTGGGTGGAGCAGCTCCCCGCAGTACTTTGGGCCCTAAGAACCACCCCTAACACGGCCACGGGGGAGACCCCCTTCAAGCTCTCCCATGGGTGCGAGGCGGTGCTCCCCATAGAATTTGAAGTCCAGACGCCGCGAGTCGGGGCGGCCAGGGAGGGCCGAGAGGAATGGAGAGCCGAGAACGAGGGGGAGCTGAGACTCTCCCTTGACATGGTGGAAGAGTTGAGGGACCTTTCGGCCGTCCGACAGGAGGAGGTCAAAAGGAGGATGGCAAAATACTTTGACAAGCATGTCAGGGTCAAGCAGTTCGCGGAATGAGACCTGGTGCTGAAGAAGGTGGACGCGGCGGGAAGGTCAGCGTCCGTTGGAAAGCTCAACCCCAGCTGGGAGGGGCCGTTCATTGTGAAGGAAGCCTTGAAGTCAGGGGGCTATCGGCTCCAAAATGTAGAGGGCGAGACCCTGAGTCTCACCTGGAGTGGAGACGACCTGAAGAGGTTTTTTCCCTAAGCACCTGTAAGCAACACGATTTGTTATAATGAATTTCCTTTTTCTCCCCCCCCAGAATCGCTATAGCCAGCTTGCACAGAGAATTGGAATGAGTTTGGACCCCGAGAAGATCCCGCTGCCAGGCTCTCATTAGGGCCGGGCCGCAGGGGCAGGTCGCGTCGTACGGCAATAGCAGATGTATAAATGAGGCGAGCGAGAGAACATTTATAAAAACAACGATAGCTGTAAAAGACAAAGTATAGGCGCAGCCCGCGCGTACATCTCAAAACAGGTAAACGTAGATGACAATATACATCTAAAAAATAATAATAAATGTCAAAAGGCAGGGGAGACGCGAGATTCGGGGTGAGAAGTCCTAAAGGGGCTGGAAGGCTTTGTCCCCAGGATCCGGCACGGGGAGAAATAGCGTCGGCACCACGTCTTCCGCCGAGAGTCCCGCCGCCTCGCTCGTAAGGAGATCCGCGCGTCGCAGCATTTGCATCGTATACTTCGCGGCGCTGGCGGCGTTCTTCTGCATCAGCACTTCCAAGTCGTAGTCGGAGTGGTGCTCGAGCGGACAGACCCTGCTGTCTGGAGGAGGGACAGCGGCG
Organism: Platanthera guangdongensis; assembly: GCA_039583875.1. Lineage (NCBI taxonomy): Eukaryota > Viridiplantae > Streptophyta > Magnoliopsida > Asparagales > Orchidaceae > Platanthera > Platanthera guangdongensis. The sequence continues at coordinate 224,976,303 of CM077153.1, read as the reverse complement.
GCGGCCTCCAGCTCGCGTACCCGCGCCTCCAACGCCGCTTTGTCTTGACCAAGGGTGGCGATCTTGGCACCCATCCGGCTCGCCGTCGCCGCATCCTGAGGAAAGGAAGGAGGTGAATTGTGAGCTGTATTCGCAAGAAGGGGCGGTAGTTCAGGGTGAGTACGTACTACCCCGCCCAGGTACTGCGCGAGGGTCTCCTCTGCCGCGTCGGCCCGCCTCCTCTGAAGGTTTGCGTCCTCCTGAGCGAGCTTCTGGGCCTCCTCCCTCTCGTCCGCCAGCTTCTTCAGGGAGGTGGCGTTCCGCTCCAGCTGAGTGCAGCGCCGCCCTACCATGTGAGCTAGCTCCAGGCCGCGTAGCTGGGCCCGCGCGCTTTCGTGAACCAATACTCGCGTCGCCTCTTTGTCGTAGATGGCGGCGTCTTCTTGTGAATACAGGCCGAACAAGAAGTTGTAGGCCTCCCCGCCGATGGTGTCCTGCTCCATCCAGCTCGGCAGTAATGTCGAGATCGCGGCGCGATTTGACTCCTTGTCCCACGAAAGGAGCGGCGCGCCGAGCTCATCCAGATACATCTCGCCGTAGCCGATGTTGCGGTGACCCCTCGGCACCGGCTTCGCGGCAGCTTGAGACCCGTCCGGCGGCGCGGAGGTGCCCGCCGCCCCGCCCGGGGAGTCGTTGGTCGAAGCAACCAGCGGGGGCGAAGGGCCCTCGGCCCGTAGGACAGCAGGGGCCTTGCCCTTCCTTTGGCTCGCGGTGGGTTGCTGATCCACGGTCTTCGCCACCTTCGGCGGAGGGGCGGGCTGTCCGCCACCCGGCCGCTTCTTGGCCGGGACTGACGGGATGTCGCGCTGAGCGGCATCCGCAGCTTGAGCTCGGGCAAGAACCCCGGAGGGGATCCTAGCGCTCTCATAAGGTGGGTGAAGAGGGATGTCGCGTTCACCTGCAAAGAAGGAGGGGTGAGATGAAGGAAAAATGGGAAGGTAAGGCATAACAGCGGCGAGTGGCAAACCTCCCCCTGGCGGGACGACGGCGAGGTCGTCAAGATGGCGGCGCAGGTACGCGACCTCAAAATTCTTCCCGGCGAAGAACGCGCACAAGTCGGCTTCATGACCGCCTAGGCTGGGCGGCCGGTAGCTCGCCTCGCTAAGCTGCACCGGCGAGAAGGGGACGTTGTCGAAGTCCCCTTTGACGAACAGGAACTTCTTGAGCCAGTTGTGGCTCTTATTGACTGTCTCCCGCACCTTGAGGTGGGCACTGGAGAAGTAGGCGGTCCCGTCCCGATTCGCCCGGAAGGAGAACAGCTTCCGGAAAACGGCGAGGCTGAACTCCACTCGCTCCTCTCGTAGGAAGCGGGCGAACCCCACCATGACGGCTATGGAGTTCGGGGTCATCTGACCCAGGACGACCCCGAAGTATTTCAGCACCTGGCGCACCTCGGGCCACAGGGGGAGTCGCAGGCCCACCTCAAAGTGAGCTAGCGGGATGGCGAGCTCATCCCTGGATAAGTCGTTGATCTTTTCCCCATCCCCGGGCCGTCTCGCAGAAAAGCTCGGCGGCACGTGGTCGCTAAGAGCATCCAAGTACTCGCGCTCAGAGATGACAGCGTGAGGAAAGTCGTGCTCTGAGAAGGTCCAGGCACACTTACTTCGTCCGTCCATGTCGTCGCCGCCTCCGCCCATTCCCAACGAGTCGCCGCCGAACGTGCGAGACAGATCCAGAAGGCGAGCACGAATCATACTTCGCGGGAAAAAAGAAGCGAGAGGATGTTTGGAGTCGGTGAGGAAATAAGAGCCGGCAAGGCCTATTTATAGGGAAAGAGAAAGGGCGGGAAACTTCCCGCCGAAAGAGGGGGTGCAGATAACAAAAATCAGCCCGACGGTTCGACTTCCCCGCACGCAACCGCACCCCAAAGACCGATCCGGCGCGGGTCTCGCCCGGCCGCGTCCGCAGAAGACCTGAGCGGGCGAGTCTCGACCCGCACCCGCACGGGGTTCCGCGCGAGACGGGAGACTCCCGTCTGGCGAGCTCCTCGGCTCGCCCTCGCCCCGATCAGCGCGAGGGGAAGAACGGACCTTTCCCTTAACCCGCCCACAGAAAGCAATAGAAACAGCATGATATTTTCAATGAGCCTCAACAGTAACAAGTTAGGCCCATAGGCAGGCAAAAAGAGTCACAAGTGGTTACAAATGCAAGATAACTTGGAAATAACAGCAACCCCGCGGTATCCCGCGAGCGGGGGGCAGAAGGCTGGATCAATACTCGACCCACTTCCACCTGTGCCGCCGCTTCGTTACCGATCGCGGCGGCACGCGAGGGTCGTGGTAATCGCGAACCGCCACCAGCTCCCGCTCAGCTAGGCCGATCTGCTCTGTAGAGCTCCTGAGATGCCCCTCGGCTCGCGCAATATGCACGCCCGGTGAAGTGACATCGTCGTCTTCCGCTGCGCGCGGAGGTCCCTCCAAGGCCGCGAGCCGGGCCGCAGTCTCGGCCTTGTCTTCATCGACCCTCTTTGCGAGCTCCTGGATCAACAGCGTGTGTTTCTGGAACAGCCGCGTCACCTGCCTCTTCATCCCTACCGCATCGGTCGGGTCGCCCAGGTAATCAGAGACACTGTCCACGTCGGGCGGGGGCGAATACCCTTCGCTCGTCTCAGTTTCGGAGGAGGCCCTGTTATAGCCTACAAACGGGCGAGTCAGAAGGAGCGAACAAGGACAAAGCCAACGGTAAATATCAGCTCACCAGGGGTTGGCACGTCGCCCGCACCGACGGATGGGCGAGAGGAGCCCGGCCGACCCTGAAAGGTTTCTCCCTCGAGGGTCTCAAGAGATTTTCCCAGTCCGTGGGAAGCCGGCGGGCGGGGGGTTTCCGGAGGTGGGCGGTCCGGACCTGGGGAACTAGCGACCTTCTCAGGCGACAAGCGAGGGGGGGGGGGATCCTCTCCCACATTCCCCACCTCTTCACGAGGAATCGCCTGCAAAACAAAAGGTCAGAGGTACATCGATAATCCGCGGAAGGTCACGTACCCCAGGGATGACCTCAACAGCCGCCGTCGAGCTGGAGCCCGGACATTCACCCGCCAGAGACCGCCTAACGATCTTTCCCTTCGCCGGCCTAAAGAGAGGGCCGGGAGACCCACGCGCTAGCCAAGGGGCGGCCTCGAGTGCCTCCTCCTGAGTCTTCAGGCCCGCTGCCGCCAGGCGAGCTCGCACCTCTTCGCTGACCGGCATCAAGAGACCAGTCTGTTCAAGAAAAATGAGGGGATCTGGGGAGCCCCCCTCCTGGGCTCAGCGGTATATTTATAGCCGGACAGTGGGGGCCCACCAGAAGATTCCCTGCCAGCTCAGCACAAGCACTCGCCGAACACGCGGGTTGGATGGTTCTTTCCGAGCTTGAATCAAGCTCAAAAAGAGCGGGGATTGTGTACAATCCCGTGTCCGGCGAGCGGGTCCCACCAGGGAGGCGAGCAAGCCTTGCCCCGCGGCCCGCATCCAAGAGACAAACAGATATGCGGAAGAAGGCTGGCCCGCTCCCGCCCATTGCAGGCGAGCGAGCCGATGAGGCGAGCGAGCGGGTCGCGCGAAGAGACCTTGGCCAAAGCAGATGAGTTTGGCGACCTGCGACTGGCGAGCCGATCGGGAGTCGCAGTGGCCGCCGGTCCGCCTCGTCATGCGACCTGGCCGCCGGTCCACCCCGGCAGAAGCAAGACAGGTCGCGACCCCCCGCTCGCGCTCGCCCAGGGAGCATAGGCGAGCCACTAGAGCCAGGTCGCGCCCGCCTCCCGCGGAGGGGGATTGGAGGCGAGCTGACTCCCCGTGGGTGCGAATAGCTACTCAGAACAGCGGAGCCACGCTGTTGGCAGACCAGGTTGGACTGCGCATAGCTGTTCAGGACAGCGGAGTTTGGCTGTTGGCAGACCCAACCAAGGGCTTTTTGGGATTTGCAGGTCAGTTTTTTTGGTTATTGGCAGTTCAGATTCCAAAAACTATAAATAAGACCCAAGGGGTACCTCAGAGGACACACTTTCAGTGCCTCCTTACTCTCGTTTCTAAGTGTTCTCTGAGAGTACCTTAGCTCGGCTTCTGGCTAAGGAGGGGAAGCGCTCAGAGATCTTCCGGGCTTGTGGTGGGACCTCCCTGCCGAGCCCTGGGGTCTGTTCTTTCTTGTCTCTTTCGTTGTTTTTCTTGCAGGAGCAAAGTAGGTGCGAGACCACCCCTTCCCCAAGGGTCGAACTCCACAAGAGGCCGGTTTCCGGTTTCAACAGAACTCCACTCGTTTCAACCTCCTGAACCTGATGGTGGGCTTAGATTTGGCTGGGAGTGATTGTGGGAGTAGTTTTGATTAAGGAGGTGGTCGACCATGGCTTTGGAATCTCCTCCTAGCTACCAATGTCCACCAGCCCTTCAACCTTGCTGGAATGAACCTTGGAAGCTCAACCAAGAGCTTGGGCAGAGGGAAGTAGGGCTACATGGCCTCCATCCCCTCTTTCCCTCACTTCTCTCTCCTCATTTTCTCCAAAATTCCTAAGTTACCCACATGCATGCATTCTCTCTCCTAATTTTGGGGGTTAGAGACTGACATTAACCTTTTGGGCTGGTCATGGGCCTTGACTCATGGGCTTAGCCCATGAGGGGTGGGCTTGGTTTCTTCTTTTCTCTTTTAGGCGACTTGGTTGACTTGTTGACTTTTAGGTTAACTTGGTCAACATGGTGAGTGGGCTGACCCCACTTGAGGGTCATGGACCCTATGACACCACCCAACTTGGGTTGGGCCAAGGTAATGCCCTACTTGGGCTAATTGGTCCTTTAAGTATGGGTTTGACTAAATTAGGGTTTAGGGTTGACTTGGGTCAAATTGGGTCAATAGGTGACCCAATGATGTGGCTTATGGTTCACTTAGATTGTTATTAGGGTTAGGGGTATAGTGGTGAGACCAATGTGTGGCTAAGACCCCAATTTGGGATAGTTTGAATTGGGTTAACTTGGGCCCTATAATGGATCCCATGTGACTACACCCTAACTCCATGGTTCAAACCTAGCCTAAACCCATTCCCCCACCACAAGTCCTAACCCAATCTAAGTAGAGAGGTCTAATTGGAAATGAGATGTTACAAACCCCAATAAACAAAAAATAATAATTTCATCCCCGAAATTTAAGTTCGGGTCTACGGGGTTTCTGAACATAAGAATTTAAGAACTTTAAACAAAAATTAAAGCATTACCTGAGATAAAAAGCTCCGGGTGCCGCTCTAGCATCAGATCCCTCGGATCCCAGGTGTGCTCCTCCCGTCTATGGTTGGACCACAACACCTTCACCAGGGGAACCTTCTTCGTCCGCAGCACTCAGACCGCAGTATCATCGATCCGGAGCGACTCTAAACGAACTGATCTGTCAGGTGCTAACGGGCCTGCTGTAGTGGTGATATGCTGCTCTGGCCGAAGGAGAGCTCTCCGTAGCGAAGAGATGTGGAAGACGTCGTGCAAGGTCCCTAACTTTGGCGGCAGCTCCAGCCTATAAGCCAAGGGGCCGATCCGCTCCAGGATCAAATACAACCCCATATATCGAGGGCTAAGCTTCTTGTGCCTCCGCACCCGAGAAACACCATGCACCAGACGCGTCTTCAAGAACACTCTGTACCCCACCTGGAACTCCACCTTCCAATGCCGCACATCGTAGTACTTAGCCTGCCTACTCTGAGCCTCCAACATCCGGTCCCTGATCAGTCGTATCTGAGCATTCGTACCCTCTATGTATTCCGATCCAAGTGCCCTGGGGTCCTCATACTGAACCCAAGATAGCGGTGTTCGGCACTTTCTCCCATAAAGAGCCTCATAAGGTGCCATCCCAATGCTCGCCTGGTGAATGTTGTTGTAGGAGAACTCAATCAGTGGCAACAGTATCTCCTAGGGCCTTCCCGTATCCAGTATACACAGTCACAAAAGATCCTCCATAGTCCTGATAGCCCGCTCTGTCTGACCGTCAGTCTGTGGATGGAAATCGGTGCTAAAAGCAAGCTGAGAACCCAAGTACGCCTGCACCGCTCTCCACTCCCTAGAAGTGAACTGACCATCACGATCCAAGACAATCGTCCTGGGGACCCAGTGGTACCTGACAAACTGCTCCACAAACAACCTCACCAAAGCAGCAAATGAGCTGTCCTTCCTGATTGATATAAACCGGGCCACCTTGGTCAGTCTATCAACAATGACCCAAACAGAATCGTGCCCCGCGTGGGAGCGAGACAATCCGTGCACGAAGTCCATAGCAATATCATCGAACTTCCACTCAGGCACCAACAGTGACTGTAGTAACCCTCCTGGGCTCTTGCACTCTGCCTTTACCCGCTGGCATGTCTCGTAGTGTGTCACATAGTAGATGATCTCCCTCTTCATTCTCGGCCAATACATGCTCCTCCGCAGATCCACTGTCATCTTGGTGATACCGGGGTGCACTGAGTACTGAGAACAGTGTGCCTCCCTGAGTATATCCTCCCGGATACCACCTCCTACGGGTATATAGACACGACCACGAAAATGAACGAGGTCATCATGCAAAGAATAATCCTCTGTCCTACCCCCTTCCAGGGCCCTAAAAACCGGCTCCAAAGCTGCATCTAGCCTATGTTGTACCCTGATGTGCTCTCGTATATCACACTCAAGGATCAGAGAGTTCAAGTACTCCTGATAAATCTCCGGCTCGAACTCGGAAACGACAGAAATGTCCATATCCTCTAGCATCTGCAATAGCTCCATAGACATCACCCGAGGCTCTGGTCATGAGGTGTTGGCTCTTCTACTCAAGGCATCTTCCACGGTCTTCGCCTTCCCCGGATGATAATGCATGGTGTAATCATAATCACATAAGAATTTGAGCCATCTTCTCTGACGCAGGTTCATGTCCTTCTGCGTGTCAACATACTTGAGGTTCTTGTGATCCGAGAAGATGTCACAATGAACGCCATATAGGTAATGCCTCCAAATCTTCAATGCAAATACCATCACCCCGAGCTCTAAATCATGTATGGGGTAGTTTTGTTCGTGCTTCTTCAACTGTCTCGAAGTGTTACAGATTAGAGACTGGGCGGTCTGGCGGTCTGGTTCTGGCGGGTTGCAGTCTGGGCGGTTTGTCGGTTTCTTTCCTGCGGTTTGGTTGCTGACCTGTTGCTGTTGGTGCTCTAGCGGTTTGTCAATCTGCTCCTGGCGACTTGGAGATCGGGCGACCTGGCGGTCTAGTGTGGTGGCTTGGTGTCTTCTCTTGTGATTGCCGAGCGGTTTGCCCATTCATCAAACCGCACGGCTTGGCGACTTGTATTTATGTTAAACCGCTTGTACATGATATTTTTAGTCCCACATTGTTTATTTGTAATCTCTCCTGTTGGAACCCTAGTTCTGATTTGGGTAAGGAACACCATTAGGAATATTAGATTGACCCAACATGTATAGTCATGGGTCATAGGACCTTTTCTAGGCCAGGTCATTCAGAAGGTTTCTCCAGAATTGCTGAAAGAAGTCCAAGAAATTCAGTTAAGACAAAGTCAGAGAATCAGATCGACGATCGTCGAACGCAGTTCGACGAACGGCAACCTCCGATTGACGAATTCTGAGTTATTTCTCTGAACTCAGGTCGACGATCTCAAGACTCAAGCAAGGCTGTGTCGACACCATCACAGCAACTGTGTCGACACTCAATAGTTCTCTCAACTCGACGATCACAGAAACTGAGCTCGACGAACTGTAAGCTCCGGTCGACGAATGCGGGCAAGATATTCAGCTCGACGAATCTAGCTGAGTTCGATGAATGTCGAACTCAGGTCGACGATTGATGAACTCGATGAAAGTTCAGGTCGAAGGTTTTTGAGCAATCAGTAACAGTTGACAGAATTAATTGAGGATTAATTAATGTCAACATTCCCAGTGAAAATAGCCGTTCAAACGGACAATTACAGAGGAATTAAGTGAGGATCAGTTTCCAAAGCATCTTCACTCTCGGGAATGTTTCTTCCACTATCAAGTCTACGAAATTCGAATACAGGGAAGAATATAGAACAGACAGACAGAATACTCGCAGAACACAAGAATAAGTAAAAAGGGCTTTTACAGAAAAAGGAACTCTGCATCACCAAGAAAATAATCATCAGAGTTCTTCATCAGCTCTAGGCTTTCAGGAGACAACAAATCAATATCAGTCTAAGAAGCCTGCTGGAGACATCATCACTGTGAAGGCCTATCACCCTGCAGCAAAGCTTCCTGCTAACCTGAACCAATCAATATCTCAGGGGGAGCTATTTGCTAACATCATATCCACTTGAATCTTCTCTCTGATTTTTGACAGAGAAGATAAATTTACTCTCTTTTCCCCCTCCTGTATAAAGGGTTGTCATCTCTCTTCAAAAGTGATTCCTGGTTGCAAGTCTCCCTCCAAAAGTCTTGAGGTTTTGGTTTTTTGGGACCTGATCAAAATCCATTGGTGCCAGACACCTGATCAAAAACCTGAGTGGATTCCTACCAGGGTGGTAGAAGAGTGGACTACCCAGATTTAGGAAACCACTATAAAATCCTTGTGTCTCTTCTGGTTGCTTGATCTTCTTACTTTATTCTGTGCTGTGATTTTACTCTAATTAGTATTTTGTTAAGATCTATCACTTTCAATTGGTATCAGAGGGAGGTTGGTTAAAATACCATACCTTAATTGGTTGTACAGGCTAACACCTGAACCACAAAGATCCTTTGACAGATCTTAATAGTCTTTTGAGTTCTATCATGGCACAAATTGCAGATGTTTTAAGCACCAGACTGCCCATGTGCAATCTAGATATGCTTGCACTATGGAAGACAAGTATTAGATTTTATATGGACTCCATTGATGAAAATATCTTTAAATCTATTTTGTCAGGTCCAGCTCCACCTCAGCAAACAACAAGTCCAAATGCTGTTCCATCATCTCAATGGACAGATGCCCAGAAAAAGATGAAGATTGCTGATGCACAAGCAATGAACATTCTGGCTCAATGAATATCTGATGACATTTTTGAAGAACTTGCTGAATGTTCATCTGCAAAAGAGATGTGGACTCCATCACAACAATGGCTGCTGTATCAGCAAAAGAAAGAATAATTGAAGCTGAATCCTGGAGTGATGAAGAAGAAGCAAGAGCAAAAGAATTTTTCCTAATGGCAATAGATGCTTCTCTCAGCAGCTATGCTGAAGAATCTGAAGAATCAGAGTGTGAATCAGATGAAGAGGATCAAGTTATTTCTTCCCTTGACTCCTCTTCAGCTAAATTTAACACTGATTTCCGATTATCTCATGAAAATCATCAGAAAATCTTAGTTCAAAATATTTCATCAAACGGAGATCGACGACATCAATACTATTCGTCGAACTCAGATCGACGAATTATGAACAAAGATTTTGTTTTGATCTATTCAAGACTCTGTGCTCGACGAAACAAACTTAATTCGTCGAACAGAGATCGACAAAAATGGATCACAGAAAACAATTATTATCATTCTGTGAATAGAGATCAACGATCTCAATATCATTCGTCGAACTCAGATCGACGAAAATATTTTTTGTCGAACTCAGAATTTCAAAACAGAGTTTTTTATTCTTTTATTTCTGACTATTATAAAAGAGAACCAGGACCCAAGGTTATCTGGGTCCAGAACTCCTAACATCTCCTTGCAGGAAAAGAATTCAGTCCAACAAATATACAGGATATCAGTGGCTGAATAATTTTGTGCAAGGCTATGCATATAGGGGGAGATGCCTGTAAATGTAGCTGCAGAAATTCCAGCAGTAGCAGCAGTTTGTTGGGATTGTAGCAGCAGCAACAACAACAGATTATAATGCTGCAGATTTGGGCAGGGATCAACTGTTGGAGTTACCATGATGATCTAGAAGTGGTCAAACATGTAATCTCACTGCCAACGCGATATGAGCCTGCAGGGTCGCACATAAGAGATGTGGAGAAGTTGGGTGATTGACTGTGTTGATAAAGGTTGCCAATCACCGACCTGAATAGGGTTGTAGGCAAAGTGTTGCCTTAAAGAATCATCGGGTTGGGCAAATGTTGCCTTGAAGGACTGGTAAGAATAGTCGGTCGAGGGTCGACGAGAATCGACGAGAATCGTCGAGAATAGTTCTCTGATTCTCGCCGATCGACGAGAATCATCGAGAATAGTTCTCTGATTCTTGCCGATCGACGAGAATCATCGAGAATTAGTTCTCTGATTCTCGCCGATCGGCGTGTATCGTCGACCCACGATCGACGTAAATTGTCGACCCACATTCGGCGTGAATCGTCGAGAATAGTTCTCTGATTCTCGCCGATCAGTGTGATTCTCGCCGATTGTGATTCTCGCCGATTCTGATTCTCGCCGATCCTGACCGACTCTCGCCGACTGATACTCGCCGATTCTGAACCCTATTTTTGGGTGGTCTGCGGATAGCGATTTTCCTAAGTCTTTTATGCCTTCGGTATAAAAGGGACACTTAGGGTTTTTCGGGATAGATATCTCATCGGCTGATAGAAACCCGCGACGGAAGAGTTCCGTTTCGCGATCGTTCCGCTGATCCCGAATCCCGCCGACGGAAGGGTTCCGCCGCCGTGTTCGCTCCGTCGATCTCCTCCTCTCCGGCGATCGTCGCTGGTGCTGCTCTTCCTGGCGCGGACCTAGCAGTCCGTGGAATAGCAAGGTGCGGTCATCGTCCTTCCCGATCTTCCGTGCGACGGAAAGCTCGGCGTTCTCCCGCTCGTGTGGATTTCTGCAGAAACGTGGATATTATTCCACGTAGAACTCGCCACCAGCAGGAATACAAAGTTTGGTGCATCTCCGTTGAGTTGTGACTCAACGCCACCGAGGTAATTTTGCCTAGTTGTTTGATAACTTCTTGATTCAACTATCATGGCCCGATCCCATTTCTTTTGGGTTTTCTTGATGTTTTTATTTCCGCTGTGTGCACAAGCGTTGTGCCATCCTCATATAGAGAAACCCAACAGTGGTATCAGAGGCAGGTTTCGGCCATAATTGTTGTTTTGGAAGTTTTGTTATTCCAGTGCGTGTAAACCTAGGGATTTAGAAGTGTTCTAAATGTCTAGATTTAGTCTTGGCACCCCGCTAATAACGTCCGGGATTGCGTGGGAATTTCTAATTGTTAGAAATTGTGATCTCCTTCGCAGTAACCATCCCTCGATTTTGTTTTGGATTTTGAATCCAACAAAGAGAGATGAGCTTGTCTACTGCTTTAAGTTGAGTTGTCTTTGCCTTTGTCCAATGCATGTAAATCTGAGGATTTGGAAGTTTCCGGATGTTCAGATTTAGCCCTTCCTTCTATCAATTGTTGATGGTGTCAGGATGTGCACATAAGGGATGCATGTGGTTTAGAATTGTTTTTCTTTGGATGTGCACATTGATCAAATATTGATCATGGTTAATTGTTAACCCATAATTAAATCCCTTCATCAAATAATAAGTGTTCGGATACCTTCCGATGGATGACACTCTTCCTGCCTCGATCGATGAAGTGTGGGCTTGCCAAAGCAAGGTGCATTAATCTATCTTGATAAAGGTGCGAGCGGATAATTATGATATCCCACTATCGACATCGGGTCCAGCTTAACTAGGTGACCTCAAAGGTTGAGTGCCTAGAGGCATAGGGTTGGCATGCACCATATGATGGATGCGAATAAGGAGTTATTCACCAACCATACAAGAATTGCATGAGGATGCAATTGGCAAGCGTTGCCTACCTAAATAACCGCATCGTGAGAGGAACGCCAAAGCGGACTCATAGTGTTGGTGAAATACGGATCTTGTCCACTAAGAGAGTAGCTCGCATGAACTCTCCGAATTGTTAGTGAGGGCTATCATTTCGAATAAAATAGTGGGAGTATTTTAATTGAAGTCCAAATTAAAATAAATTGTATTTGAAATTTTGGTACTGATTTTATTCTGCATAAATTCTTGTAGAATTCCATGGCAAGTGTTTCACACTCCACATTGTCTCTGAGAGCCATCCTTGAGAAGGATAAGCTCAGTGGGACAAATTACATGGACTGGTACAGGAACCTGAGAATTGTTCTCAGGCAAGAGCGAAAGCTCTATGTCTTGGAAGAAGAAGCCCCCGAGGTGCCGACCGGGAACTCTGCCCGTGCTGAGAAAGATACTTATAAGAAGTATACTGACGATGCTTTAGATGTTGAATGCCTTATGCTTGCCACTATGAACTCTGAGCTTCAGAAGCAACATGAGAGCATGGGGTGCAAGGAGATTGACGAGCATCTCAAGAAAATGTTTCAAGGGCAGGCTCGTCAAGAGAGGTTCGACATCACAAAAGCATTGTTTCAGTGCAAGATGAGAGTTCGAGACTCAGTATGGACTCACGTACTCAAGATGATTGGGTATATAGAGAACCTTGATAGGCTGGGTTTTCCTCTTGGTCAAGAGTTGGCCAAAGATCTGATCCTGCAATCATTGCCGGACAGTTATGAGCAGTTCGTCTTGAACTACAACATGAATGAGATAGACAAGACACTGCCCGAACTCCTAGGCATGTTGAGAACTGCCGAAATCAATATGAAGAATGCCAAGCCTGCCAGCCCCATACTGATGGTGCATAAGGGCAAGGGCAAAGCCAAGGGCTCTAAGAAGACAAAGGTGGGACCTAAGTCATATCTTGAGCCCAAGTCTTCAGCACTGATGAAAAAGAAAAGCACGGTGAAGGAAGGGAAATGCCACCACTGTGGCAAGGCTGGTCATTGGAGGAGGAACTGTCCTTCGTACATTGAGGGTCTGCAGAAATTGAAGGGAGGTATGACTTCCGCTTCAAATATTTACGTTATAGAGATAAACCTTTCTGCTCCTTCATCTTGGGTATTGGATACCGGATGTGGTTCTCACATTTGTACAAATGTGCAGGAACTGGGAAGGAGAAGATTGCTGAGTAAAGGGGAGGTGGACCTCCGCGTCGGCAATGGAGCAAGAGTTGCTGCTGTAGCCGTAGGGGTTTACCGTCTTTCTTTACCCAGTGGGCTTGTAATAGAACTTGATAATTGTTATTTTGTTCTGGCCATAACTAGAAACATTATATCTATTTCATGTTTGGACATGATTGGATTTTCTTTTATAATTAAGAACAATTGTTGTTCTATATTTAAGAATGATGTTTGTTATGATGTAGCCCAATTGTTTAATGGTCTTTATGTTTTGAACTTGGACCATCTGATCTGTAATGTAGAAAATAATAAAAGACTAAGAACAAATGACTCGAACCATACTTTTCTCTAGCATTGTCGTTTGGGCCATATCAACGAGAAGCGCATATCCAAACTCCATAGAGATGGGCTTTTGGACTCATTTGATTATGAATCATTTGAGCGATGCGAATCTTGTTTGTTAGGCAAGATGACTAAAGCTCCTTTCACTGGTTATACTGAGAGGGCTGAGGATCTCTTGGGTGTTGTACATAGTGATGTATGCGGACCCATGAGTTCCATGGCTAGAGGTGGGTATTTCTACTTTGTTACATTTACTGATGATTTCAGTAGATACGGATATGTGTATCTTATGAAGTGCAAATCCGAGACCTTTGAAAAGTTCAAAGAGTTCAAGAATGAAGTAGAAAACCAGTTGGGTAAAAGGGTTAAAGCACTCCGATCTGATCGAGGTGGCGAATACCTGAGTCATGAGTTCCGTGATCATCTGAAAGAGTGTGGTATTGTATCATAGCTCACTCCACCTAGAACACCACAACATAATGGTGTGTCTGAGAGGAGAAATCGTACTCTGTTAGACATGGTACGTTCGATGATGAGTCATGCAGACTTGCCTGTTTCCTTTTGGGGTTTTGCTTTAGAGACTGCTGCAATGACATTGAATCGCGCTCCAACGAAAACGGTTCTGAAGACACCATATGAAATATGGACTGGGAAGCGTCCTAGTATGTCGTTCATTAAAATTTGGGGCTGTGAGGCATACGTGAGACGTCAAATGCCTGACAAGCTGGAACCCAAATCGGATAAATGTTATCTGGTGGGATATCCTAAGGAAACGAAAGAGTATTACTTTTACCTACCGTCTGAGGGCAAAGTGTTTGTCGCAAGGACTGGTGTCTTCTTGGAGAAAGAGTTCTTATCAAGAAAGACTGAAAAGATAGAGCTTGAAGAAGTTCAAGAACCACATGTAGTGAATAAACCGGAATTGGATTATGAGACAGGACTACAAGATGTTGTAGCTAGAGAACCTGCTCAGGGAACACAAGTCCTACGTAGATCTGGTAGACCGAGGTTTGAGCCTGAGAGATATGGATTTCTCGTATCTCAAATAGGTAATGTGTTGCTTATGGATCATGATGATGAACCAGCAACCTACCAAGAGGCTATGAATGGACCAGACTCCGACAAATGGCTTGAGGCTATGAAATCCGAAATGGACTCCATGTATGCAAACCAAGTTTGGAACTTGGTGGAACCACCTGAAGGGGTACGACCCATAGGGTGCAAGTGGGTCTTCAAGAAGAAGACCGACATGGATGGGAATGTACAGACATTCAAAGGGCGACTGGTGGCTAAGGGTTTCAAGCAAATTCATGGTATTGACTATGATGAGACCTTTTCCCCTGTTGCCATGGTAAAGTCCATAAGGATATTGCTTGCTGTTGCTGCGTATTATGACTACGAGATCTGGCAGATGGATGTCAAAACGGCTTTCCTTAATGGAAACCTCCTTGAGGAAGTGTATATGACACAACCCGAGGGTTTTGTATCCCCAGATGAAGCCACTAAAATATGCAAGCTGAATAAGTCCATTTATGGACTGAAACAGGCCTCTCGAAGTTGGAATCATCGTTTTGATGAGAAAATCAAAGAGTTTGGTTTCATCAAGAATGAAGATGAGCCTTGTGTTTACAAGCGAATCAGTGGGAGCATTATTGTCTTCCTGATATTGTATGTAGATGACATACTGTTGATTGAGAATGATATTCCTATCCTGAAAGTTGTTAAGAACAACCTAGGGAACTGCTTTTCAATGAAGGATTTTTGTGAAGCGACTTATATACTTGGTATTAAGATCTATAGAGATAGATCGAAGAAGTTGCTGGGTTTGACCCAGAGTACGTACATCGAAAAGGTGTTGAAGCGGTTCAACATGCTTGAGTCCAAGAAAGGATTTTTGCCCATGTCTCATGGTGTGAATCTCTCTAAGGACCAGTGTCCAAAGTCTTGTGAAGATAAGGACCGCATGAAGTTGATTCCATATGCTTCGGTAATTGGATCAACCATGTACGCGATGTTATGTACTCGACCCGATGTCTCCTTTGCTTTGAGCATGACTAGAAGGTATCAGTCAGACCCCGGTGAGTGTCACTGGATTGCAGTCAAGAATATCCTGAAGTACTTGAGAAGGACTAAGGACGTGTTCTTGGTGTATGGTGGAGAGGAAGAGCTCGTTGTAAGTGGTTACACGGATGCTAGCTTCCAAACTGATAGAGATGACTCCAAGTCTCAGTCAGGTTTTGTGTTTTGCCTGAATGGAGGAGCTGTGAGCTGGAAGAGTTCCAAGCAAGAGACAGTTGCTGATTCTACAACTGAGGCCGAATATATCGCTGCAACTAATGCGGCGAAGGAGGCTGTATGGATTAGGAAATTCATCGGCGAGCTTGATGTAGTTCCTAGCATTGTTGGTCCCGTAGTTCTCTACTGTAATAACAATGGTGCAATTGCACAATCTAAGTAACCTAGATCTCATCAGCGCTCCAAGCACATACTTCGGCGGTTTTATCTTATTCGTGAGATTGTCGAACGAGGAGATGTAAACATTTGCAGAGTGCCGACTGAGGAGAACATTGCGGATCCACTGACAAAGCATCTCGCGTAGAGAAAGCATGATGGTCATACTAGATCGATGAGTATACGATACCTAAATGATCAACTCTAGTGAGAATCTTGTGGATTGCATGTAAACTTGTATTTTGTTGGCTATTTGTTCATATGATGAACATTGTACCTAGTTTTTCTTTTACAATTAATGGCAAGTTCTTTTATTATGAGTTTTTCTATATGATAGTTAAATGTTTACATAACAAATACCCTTAGAATGTTCGCTTCCATGGGACATCAAGTACGTGACTTGAATGTGAGAGCCTATGATTTATTTGAAGCTTCATTCTTAAAAGGTCCCTGGTCGAGTATCATCATAGAAGCTAAGGGTGATGATGGTACATGAAGACCAGCACGTGCGTTGACTGATGACCAGTTCTCACAGGTCATGATATTATGATATCAAGTCATCACGTGGGTACTTGTTAGTGAACAAGTTGTACTGGACAGACCCAACCTAAGACTACTCTGTGGATTGTCATCCAATCGTGTCACGAGTAGGTATCAATTGACAATGGTGTTGTGGTCCTTTGACCTGAAGTCACAGCATTCATCAAGTGAGGAAGAGCGTGCTTTGATGCCACCTAAAGTCTTCCTTGAGAAAGGTTGATGATAAGGGTGGTTGTTGGGCATGTTACGAATCATTTGGGTGTTTGTGTGTGAGCAGATATGGGATTTGTCCTTCTCTATGACAGGAGTTGCATCCATGGGCCCCTTGATGGAACTGGACTGAGAAATGTATGGCCATGCTTGGTTGAGTCAATATGTGATATTGGACTCACCATTCTCTGGAAGTCCGTCCTGGATCAAGAAACTTGGATTGAGCTATTACGAGGGTGACACGGTCCATGCCTCTAGTTCTTTCCGGATGTAAGGGACAAAGGGACAAAGACAACGCTGATACATTGGTCATAAAGGCTTATGAGTTATAAACTCTTATTGCTTGGGGAGCAATGATGCATTGCTAGATGCCGCTCATTATTTGTGAGGTTTTTGGTTTGATACTTTCAAGATCAAGTGGGAGTCTGTTGGAGTTACCATGATGATCTAGAAGTGGTCAAACATATAATCTCACTGCCAACGCGATATGAGCCTGCAGGGTCGCACATAATAGATGTGGAGAAGTTGGGTGATTGACTGTGTTGGTAAAGGTTGCCAATCACCGACCTGAATAGGGTTGTAGGCAAAGTGTTGCCTTAAAGAATCATCGGGTTGGGCAAATGTTTCCTTGAATGACTGGTAAGAATAGTCGGCCGAGGGTCGACGAGAATCGACGAGAATCGTCGAGAATAGTTCTCTGATTCTCGCCGATCGACGAGAATCGTCGAGAATTAGTTCTCTGATTCTCGCCGATCGGCGTGTATCGTCGACCCACGATCGACGTAAATTGTCGACCCACGTTCGGCGTGAATCGTCGAGAATAGTTCTCTGATTCTCGCCGATCCGGGTGATTCTCGCCGATTGTGATTCTCGCCGATTCTGATTCTCGCCGATCCTGACCGACTCTCGCTGACTGATACTCGCCGATTCTGAACCCTATTTCTGGGTGGTCTGCGGATAGCGATTTTCCTAAGTCTTTTATGCCTTTGGTATAAAAGGGACACTTAGGGTTTTTCGGGATAGATATCTCATCGGCTGATAGAAACCTGTGATGGAAGAGTTCTGTTTCGCGATCGTTCCGCTGATCTCGAATCCCGCCGACGGAAGGGTTCCGCCGCCGTGTTCGCTCCGTCGATCTCCTCCTCTCCGGCAATCGTCGCTGGTGCTGCTCTTCCTGGCGCGGACCTAGCAGTCCGTGGAATAGCAAGGTGCGGTCATCGTCCTTCCCGATCTTCCGTGCGACGGAAAGCTCGGCGTTCTCCCGCTCGTGTGGATTTCTGCAGAAACGTGGATATTATTCCACGTAGAACTCGCCACCAGCAGGAATACAAAGTTTGGTGCATCTCCGTTGAGTTGTGACTCAACGCCACCGAGGTAATTTTGCCTAGTTGTTTGATAACTTCTTGATTCAACTATCATGGCCCGATCCCATTTCTTTTGGGTTTTCTTGATGTTTTTATTTCCGCTGCATGCACAAGCGTTTTGCCATCCTCATATAGAGAAACCCAACATCAACAACAGTTGTAACAGCAGCAACAGCAATAGCAGAATACTTGATCCAGATTTAATTGTATTTAATTGCCTTGTATTTTACTTATATTTATGTAAATAGTGTCCTTACCCAAATAGGGGGAGATTGTTGGAACCCTAGTTCTAATTTGGGTAAGAAACACTATTAGGAATATTAGATTGACCCAACATGTATAGTCATGGGTCATAGGACCTTTTCTAGGCCAGGTCATTCAGAAGGTTTCTCCAGAATTGCTGAAAGAAGTCCAAGAAATTCAGTTAAGACAAAGTCAGTGAATCAGATCGACGATCGTCGAACGCAGTTCGACGAACGGCGACCTCCGGTCGACGAATTCTGAGTTGTTTATCTGAACTCAGGTTGACGATCTCAAGACTCAAGCAAGGCTGTGTCGACACCATCACAGAAACTGTGTCGACAATCAATAGTTCTCTCAGCTCGACGAACACAGAAACTGAGCTCGACGAACTACAAGCTCCGGTCGACGAACGCGGGCAAGATATTTAGCTCGACGAATTTAGCTGAGTTCGACAAATGTCGAACTCAGGTCGACGATTGATGAACTCGACGAAAGTTCAGGTCGACGATTTTTGAGCAATCAGTAACAGTTGGCAGAATTAATTGAGGATTAATTACAGTCAACATTCCCAGTGAAAATAACCGTTCAAACGGACAGTTACAGAGGAATTAAGTGAGGATCAGTTTTCAAAGCATCTTCACTCTCGGGAATGTTTCTTCCACCATCAAGTCTACAGGATTCGAATACAGGGAAGAATATAGAACAGACAGACAGAATACTCGCAGAACACAAGAAGATTTAAAAAGGGCTTTTACAGAAAAAGGAACTCTGCATCACCAAGATAATAATCATCAGAGTTCTTCATCAGCTCTAGGCTTTCAAGAGATAACAAATCAATATCAGTCTAAGAAGCCTGCTGGAGACATCATCACTGTGAAGGCCTATCACCCTGCAGCAAAGCTTCCTGCTAACCTGAACCAATCAATATCTCAGGCGGAGCTATTTGCTAACATCATATCCACTTGAATCTTCTCTCTGATTTTTGACAGAGAAGATAAAATCACTCTCTTTTCCCCCTCCTGTATAAAGGGTTGTCATCTCCCTTCAAAAGTGATTCCTGGTTGCAAGTCTCCCTCCAAAAGACTTGAGGTTTTGGTTTTTTGGGACCTGATCAAAACCCATTGGTGTCAGGCACCTGATCAAAAATCTGAGTGGACTCCTACCAGGGTGGTAGAAGAGTGGACTACCCAGATTTGGGGAACCACTATAAAATCCTTGTGTCTCTTCTGGTTGCTTGATCTTCTTACTTTATTCTGTGGTGTGATTTTACTCTAATTAGTATTTTGTTAAGATCTATCACTTTCATCAACCATCTCCTCCATTCTATAAAAGGGAGGCTATACCATGCAATTGATACCTTTTTCGGAATACAAAAATTTCTGTTATCCAATTTCCGGACTTCCTTTTTTCTGTTCGCACATGGTATCAGAGCCCGCGATCTTGTCCGCCTGATTCAGTGCCTTTCTCTGCCCGCGCGACTTGATCTCCTTCTTGCCTCTTGTTCGCGCGGCCTCTCCTCTTTTGTCGCTGCCCTTTGTTTGTGCGGCCTTCTTCTTCTTCTCTGCGGACTGTTTTCGCGGCTTCTCGGTCTTCTGTTCGCGCGGCCTGCTTTATTCCCGCGCGACTTCTTCCTTTTCTCTGTTGCATATTCTTCTTCTGTCCGCTGCGGCCTTCTCTCTCCTGCGCGGCCTTTTATCCACCCCGACCTCTTTCTTTCCGCGCGGCCTCTCTCTCTTCCCTCTACCCATGCAACTTCTTCCATGGCCCTTTCCAGCTCTTCTACCACCACCGCTACTCTTGTGACAACTCCACCTCCTCCTTCCATTCGTTCCGGAAATCTTGGCACCGTCTCTAAGCTTGTTGGTTCCAACTACCCGGATTGGAGCGTATCCTTCACCTTCCTCCTCCGCTCAAAACACAAACGCCACCACCTTACTGATGACCCTCCTGCCACGAACTCTGCTGAATTTGACTACTGGGATGCTAGCGATGTGCTTGTCTGCAATTGGCTCGCTAACAGTCTTTTTGATGAATGTCTTCCTGTTATCCGTCATGATGAGACGGTCAAGATGGCATGGTTTCATCTTGATGCTTTGTACTCAAAGGGGGCTCAGACGTCCCACATTTATACATTGTATGCGGACCTCTTTGCCCGTCTGTCTATGTCTCCTGCTGCCGCTTATCAATAGGTTCAAGCTCTTGGGGCTGAGATCCTTCAACATCGCCCCTTCTCTGCGGATCTTGCTAAATAACACAAGCACTTTCAAGAACTGCTTGTTGTGTGCTATCTCCTCCGTCTTTCTGATTACTACGACATGATTCTCCAACAAATCTTGGGTGAAGCGTGCTATCCCAACTTGGATACAAAGGCTGCACGCATTGCAGCAGTTACATCTCTTCTTCAGCGTCCGCTTCTGTCTTCTCCTCCTCCAGAACAATATGCTCACCAGACTCAACGGAGCGGCTCTGGTAGTCGCAACCATCATTCCGGTGGTCGGAGTTCTTCCTGCTTCCTCTTCTCTCACTGTGGCCGCAGCGGGCATCTTGTGGACCGATGCTGGCTGAAACATCCTCATCTTCGCCCTTCTAGTGACGCTTCCACCTCCTCTTCCAAGCCGTCCGCTTCGGTGGTCACTTCCTCAGGTAGTGCTCACGTGGTTTCTCAAGGTAAATGACTCATCGACTCTGATGCAACTAATCACATGACAGGCAATCTGTAATGCTTTTCTCTCCTTGAAACACATGATCGGTTGCATCCGGTCCTTATTGCTGATGGCTCTCCCTCCCCAGTTCATGAGACGGGAGTGGTTCATGTCACTCCATCTCTTCGTTTGGCCGACACTCTCTATGTGCCCAAGTTTCCCTGCAATTTGTTGTCGGTTACATCTTTGTGCAAGCAACTTCAATGCTCCGTCACATTTACTCCCACTTCTTGCTCTTTTCAGGATCCGAGCTCCCGACGGACGATTGCTACTGGGACTGAGAGCGGCGGGCTCTACTTCCTCGACAAAGTTTCTGCTCTCTCCGCCTTCTCCTCCTCTTCTACAGATCTCATACAATGACATCTTCGCCTTGAGCATCCTCCGCCACGGCTTCTTCATCAGCTGCTACCTCACCTCCCTCCGCACAGTTCTCCTCTCAACTGTGATGCATGTCAGCTTGGCAAGCATCACCGTTACTCCTTCCCGCCAAAGTACGGTCGTGGTTCTACCCGTCCGTTTGATCTTGTTAACTCCGACAACTGGGGGCCTGCTCCTACCCTCACCGTTGGTCGGGGTAGCTCTTATTTTGTTACTTTCATTGATGATTTCTCCCGATGTACTTGGGTGTATCTCTTACGATAATGCTCTGAACTTTTTGATGTATGACAATCTTTTTATCATTTAATTAAAAATCAGTTTGATGTTTCTATTAAAATATTACGCTCTGATAATACCAAAGAGTACGTTAGTCAAGCTTTTTTATCATTTTGTATGCAACATGGTGTTGAAGCCAAATATGACCTCAACGGGAGTTCAAAGAAAAGGGGGTGCAGCCAAAACCTACTTCTCTCAAGCCTCAACCCTCGACTGGATTCAAAGGACCTAAGACTTACCCAAAGCCTCAGCAGGGAGGTCCCACCACACACCCGAAAGGTCTCTGAGAGCTTCCCCTCCAAAGCCAAAAGCTGGGCTAGGAGCTCCTCAGAAAGCACTGGAAGTTGGAAGGTATAATGATAGTCTGCCTTCCAAAGAGCCCTTATGGGTCTATTTATAGCATCTTGCTGACCTGATATTACTGAAATGCCCCTAGTTGATCTGCCAATAGCCGAATCCCGCTGTTCTCTTGGGGTATAAGAGTAATTTCACCCGAGGGTAATTTAGTCATTTCACCCAAGGCCCTGGCCCCCACTCGGCGAGAGCTCCGAGCCGAGAGCCTTCTGTCAGAGCCCGGCGGAAGCGGTCTCGCCTACCTATCCCCCACAGGTGAGCCTTCGGACCTGCCAGCTAGATGAGAGCCTACGTAGCGGGTCTACCTGGGGCCGAGCCGAGCTCGGGGTGCCGATGACGATCTCAAACCAAACAAACCTATCCCCCACAGGCAAGCCTTCGGGCCTGCCAGCTAGATGAGAGCCTGCGCAGCAGGTCTACCTGGGGCCGAGCTGAGCTCGGGGTGCCGATGACGATCTCAAACCAAACAAATCTATCCCCCACAGGCGAGCCTTCGGACCTGCCAGTTAGATGAGAGCCTGCGCAGCGGGTCTACTTGGGGCCAAGCCGAGCTCGGGGTGTCGATGACAATCTCAAACCAAACAAACCTATCCCCCACAGGCAAGCCTTCGGACCTGCCAGCTAGATGAGAGCCTGCGCAGCGGGTCTACCTGGGGCCGAGCCGAGCTCGGGGTGCCGATGACGATCTCAAACCAAACAAACCTATCCCCCACAGGCTAGCCTTCGAACCTGCCAGCTAGATGAGAGCCTGCGCAGCGGGTCTACCTGGGGCCGAGCCGAGCTCGGGGTGCCGATGACGATCTCAAACCAAACAAACCTATCCCCCACAGGCGAGCCTTTAGACCTGCCAGCTAGATGGGAGCCTACGCAGCAGGTCTACCTGGGGCCGAGCCGTGCTCGTGGTACTGATGACGATCTCAAACCAAACAAACCTATCCCCCACAGGAGAGCCTTCGGGCCTGCCAGCTAGATGAGAGCCTGCGCAGCGGGTCTACCTGGGGCCGAGCCGAGCTCGGGGTGCCGATGACGATCTCAAACCAAACAAACCTATCCCCTACAGGCGAGCCTTCGAACCTGCCAGCTAGATGAGAGCCTACGCAGCGGGTCTACCTGGGGCCGAGCCGAGCTCGGGGTGTCGATGACGATCTCAAACCAAACAAACCTATCCCCCACAGGCGAGCCTTCAGACCTGCCAGCTAGATAAGAGCCTGCGCAGCAGGTCTACCTGGGGCCGAGCCGAGCTCGGGGTGTTACAAGACTCATAAATGCATTCTATCATAATAATTTAGTACTAGACGAGAGAAACAAGTCAATTGATATGTTATAACAAACTTGATCTTAAATACATAGTTACATCTTTCCCATTTCACGGGTATAAGCGTTTCAGGTCATCTCCGCTCCAGGTGTGGCTTAAGGCTTTTCCTTCCACATCCTGGAGGTAGTAACCTCCTGATCCAAGGACTTCCCTCACTATATACGGTCCTTCCCAGTTCGGGTTGAGCTTTCCTACGGGAGCTGACCTTCCTGCCGCGTCAACCTTTCTCAGTACCAGGTCCCCTTCGGCGAACTGCTTGACCCTGACATGCTTATCAAAATACTTGGCCATCCGCCGCTTGATCTCTTCTTGCCTGATAGCTGCCACGTCCCGCAGTTCTTCCACCATATCTAGCGAGAAGCGTTGCCCCTCTTCATTCTCCAATCTCCAAGTCTCATCTCCTTCGCCCGCGGCTGTGACCCGCGGGGACCGAACCTCGAACTCCACTGGTAGGACGGCCTCACACCCATGAGAAAGCTTGAAGGGAGTCTCACCGGTGGCTGTGTTCGGGGTTGTTCGCAAGGCCCACAGGACCGAGGGGAGCTGCTCCACCCAGCTTCCCTTTAGGTTCTCCACCTTTTTCTTTAATAGATTCACAATGATTTTGTTCGCCGCTTCCACCTGGCCGTTGCTCCGGGGGTGGTGGACAGAGGCAAATCTGAGGTCTATCCCCAGTTGGGCACAGAAGTTGATGAATTCTTCGCTGGCAAACTGGGGGCCGTTATCTGTCACTATTGCTTGAGGCAACCCGTGTCTGCATATGATTTCCCCCCAGATGAAGTTCCTTATGACCTGCGAGGTGACCTTTGCCAAGGCTTTAACCTCCAGCCACTTTGAGAAATAATCGATCATGACCAAGAGGAACCTCCTCTGTCCACTAGCCGGAGGAAAGGGTCCTACTAAATCCATCCCCCAGATGGCGAACGGCCATGGTGCCGTGATACTTCGGATCCTTTGGGCCGCCAAGAGCTGAAGGGGGGCGCAGAGCTGACACTTTTGACACATCTTTGCAAACTCTGTGGCATCCTTCCTAAGGGTGGGCCAGAAGTACCCCTGCCTGACCACCCTTGCCTCCAACGTCCTTCCTCTAGAGTGGCTTCCGCACTCTCCCGAGTGCACCTCCTCCAAGATCCTCGGGATCTCTTCCTCAGTCACACACCTGGCTAGGAGTCCTGACAACATCTTACGATGCAGGCCCCATTCTATCATTAGGTAGTGAGCTGCCTTGCGTTTGAAGTTTCTCCCGTCCTTGGCCCCGTCAGGAAGTCCACCGGTGGTTAGGAAGGTCACCAGTGGATCCACCCAAGAGGGTCGCCGGTCCACTACCATCGATTCTCCTTCTTTGATAGCCGGTCGAAATAGCTCCGTCAAGGTCCCTCCTCCCCGAGGTCCAAACTTAGCCAATCGATCGGCAGCTATGCTTTCTTCCCTTGGAACATGCTGGATGGAGAACGATCGGAACCCACCGATGATCGCCCTTACCTTGGAGAGGTATCTGATGAGGGTAGGCTCCCGAGCTTCAAATTCCCCCTGGATTTGCGACGCTACTACCTTTGAGTCCATTAAAGCTTCCACATCCTGAATCTCCATCTCCTTTGCCAAGCGAAGGCCGTCGATCACGGTCTCATACTCCGCCTGATTGTTGGTCACCGGGAAATGGTATGCCACTGCCTGCTCTATCACGACTCCCTGGGGGCTGGTTAGCACTACCCCTCTCCCGAGGGAATGCTTTCCCGAGGCCCCATCGACAATCATCTTCCACTCTTCCTGTGGCTGCTGCTCTCCCTCTTCGACTTCAACAACATAATCTGCTAGGAAGTCCGCTACTGCCTGCGCCTTGATGGAGAGTCTTGGAACAAAAGAGATGTCGAACTCGCTTAGCTCAATAGACCACTTGGCAAGTCTCCCTGAGTGCTCGACTCCTTCGAAGATCTTGTGAAGAGGATGGTCGGTTACCACCCTAATCGAATGTGCTTGAAAGTATGGTCGGAGTTTTCTTGCAGAGATGACCAAGACGTATGCTAGTTTTTCGAGGATGGGGTAGCGGAGCTCTGCTTTCCTCAGTATCCGGCTGATGTAGTAGATGGACAGTTGCTTCTTTCCTTCTTCCCTCACTAGGACGGAGCTTACCGCCTCCGCTCCTACTCCAAGATATAAAGTCAAGTCTTCCCCTTCTTTTGGACTCTGAAGTAGAGGAGCTTGGGAGAGCTGTCTCTTCAGCCCTTGGAAGGCTTCTTCGCACTCGACGGTCCATTCAAACCTTTGATTCCCCCGAAGCACCTTAAAGAATGAAGAACACTTGTCTCCTGCCCTGGAGAGGAACCTGCTCAGCCCAGCCAGCTTGCGTGTCAAGCGCTGGACCTCCTTGGCGTCGCGAGGTGACTCCAAATCCAGGATGGCCTTCACCTTGTCCGGGTTAGGCTCCACCCCTTCCGGAGTCAAGAGATGCCCAAGGAACTTCCCGCGGCTGGCCCCGAAGATGCACCTCAAGGGGTTCAGCCTCATCTTGAACCTCCTTAAGGTGGCGAAGGTCTCTTCCAGGTCTTTCAGGTGCGAATCCACGCATTTGCTTTTGATCATTAGGTCATCGACGTAGACCTCCAAATTTCTCCCCCTCTGATCTCGGAAGACCCGATCCATCATGCGTTGGTAGGTAGCCCCTGCGTTCTTCAGCCCAAAAGGCATCATCTTGTAACTGAAGCATCCCTCCCTCGTGATGAAGGAAACATCCTTGATATCGAGAGGGTGCATCCGGATCTGGTGATAACCTGAAAAAGCATCCAAAAAGCTCATGACAGAAAAACCGACGGCTGAATCAACCAGCGCGTCGATCCGAGGCAGGGGGTAGCAATCCTTAGGGCATGATTTATTTAACAAAGAAAAGTCAATACACATTCTCCATTTACCACCCCCTTTTTTAACCATTACCACATTCGAGATCCAGCCTGGATACTGGATCTCTGAGATGAAGCCGGCCTCTAGGACTTCCTGACCTCCTAACAGATGGGCTCCTCCAGCTTGGTGGCGATGGCTCTCATCTTCTGGCGTATGGGGCGAGTGAGTGGGTCCAAGTTCAGGCAGTGGCAGGCCACGTCTGCGTCGATGCCCGGCATGTCTACCGCACTCCAAGCGAAGATGTCGATGTTGCTTTGAATGCAGGCCCGTACCCGCTCCCGGTCCTCGAGATTCAAGCCTCCGCTGACCCGCACCCTTTGCACCTGCCCAGCGCTGGTGAAGACCTCCATCTCCACCACTTCTTCAGCCGGCTCCAGCCGCGACTGCTCCCGACCGACCCTTGCTTCTTCCTCCAACTCTAGCTCCTCCCCTTCCTCCACCTCAATATCCATCGCCTCTTCCGGCCCCTCCTGCTGCTGCTCGCCCTCCGCGCCCCTCTGGGCCTCTCCTTCAGCTCCTCCTGCTTCTTGCTCCTCTACCTCCATCACCCCTTCCGGGCTTTCCTGCTCCTCGTCTCCCTGGACTTCCTGCACATCTCCTCCCTGCTGCTCCTCTGCCACCTCCCCTCTGACAACCTCTTCGTGTGCCGCCATCTCCATCTCCAACTCCTCTGCCTCTGCCATCCAGGATATGGTGTTGACTGCCGTAATGTAACATTGTCTTGCCACCTTCGGTTCCCCTCTTACCTTGACCTGCACCCCTCCATTTTTGAACTTGAGGCACTGATGGAACGAGGAGGGGACGCAGCGAAAGGCGCTGATGAGGGGGCGCCCAAAGATGGGGTTATAGCTGCTCGGGGCGTCCGCGATCACGAACCTACGGTTCCGTGATATGCCCCCCAACCTCACCTGCAGCCCTACTCCTCCTTCTACCTCTTTCCTCTCTCCGGAGAACCCGAACAGCGGTCCATCTGAAGCCAAGACACCCTCTTCCCTTCAACCCTCATCTCATCAAAGGCCTTCTTGAAGATGACATTTACCGAACTCCCGTTGTCTACCAGTATCCTTGAGACCGTATAATTCTCCACCACTGTCTGGATCACCAGGGCATCACAGAATGTATCTTCGTAGTCCGACATATCCGCTGGTGAGAAAGTGATTTTTTCCTCCGGTGGGGGAGCCTGGGAGGTAGAGGCGACCCCCCATCGGTACATGGTTTGCAGGCTTCCCTTGCGGGTTGCCTCAATCCCCATTCCATCGTGAATCACCCTGATTCCTCCCCGGGTCCCCACATCTACCCGATCATCGCACCTATCTTCCATCTCACCCTGCTGCACCTCAACGATCCTAACCGGCAGATCCTGTCTCCCTGCTCCTCTGGCTTCCCTCATTTCCAAAAACTCTGGGCAGGTGGCCGTTGCGTGACCTTCCTCCTGGTGAAAGTCACAAAAGAGCAACGCCACCCCACCCCTTCTTCCTTCTCCTCTTCCTCTTCTTCCTCCTCCTCAAGCTCCTCTCCCCGCTCCTCTTCCTCTGCCACTTCCATGGCCTCTTGCGGCGGCGGGATCTGACCCCTTGGCTCCTGCCTCCACGCCGGTTGGTCGAACCTCCTCGGTTCCCGCAAGTTATCTCTTCCCTGATAGCCTCCTCCTAGGCCCTGGGGGCGACCCTCCTGGGGCCTCCAACTCAACCGGTTGTTCGGCTCCTGGGCCCCCCATCCCTGCTGCTGCCCAAGCCTCCAGGGCTCTTCCCTTCTCCTTTCTTCTCCCTGCTCCCTCTGCTCCCTTGGTTCCTTCTGCCTTCCTACTACTGGTTCCTTCACGTCGTCCTCCGCCAGCCTGGCCAACTTCTTGGCGAATGCCGGATTTGCTCTCTCAAAGTCTATCTCCTTTTCCGCCCTCTCCATGAGCTCCTCAAAGGAGAGGGGGGCACTCTCTTCAACTCCGTGCTAAAGAATCCCGGTCTCAGCCCCAGGGTGAAGGCTAGCATCAGCGCGTACCCTGAGACTTCCTGGACTAGGAGGATTTCTTCCTGAAACCGGTCGACATAGTGACCCAGTGTCTCATCCGGCTTCTGCCTCACCATAAACAGGCACTCCGCCTCCTTCTTCCGCTTCTTCGAGGTTGAGAACCTCAACAGGAAACTTCTCCGCAGATCCTCAAAACAATAGATTGATCTTGCTGGCAACTGGTGGAACCAGTCCCGAGCCTTCTCCTTCAGCGTGATGGCAAATAGCCGGCACTTGAAGGCATCCGTCATTTGCCTTATCGATACGACGTCTTCAAACCACTGCACATACTGTACAGGGTAATCCTTCCCCGAGTAGCAGGACATGTCAGGCTCCCGGAACCCCTCAGGTACCGGAGCTGAGATGATGAGCTCGCTGAATGGGCTCTCCCCTCCCGCCTGGCGAGAGGGTACGTCCCGCGGCCTTGGCTGACTAGCTCGATTCGCAAGACCGTGCCCAGGAAAGAGCTCTCGCACTGCCGCCTCCTTCTCGCCCAGATCCGTCAAAACCTCCTTGCCCGGGGCGCTGGCTTTGGCCTGGGAAGAGCTCCCGCGCCGCCACATCTCTTTCGCCAGCCTCCGCCGGGACCTCCTTCCCGGGCGCTTCCCCGGGGCATTCTCGCCTAGGAGCCGGACCTCCTCTATCGGAACCTGAGGTGTGGCCCACTCGCTTCTGGCCGAGAAGGCCAAGCCGATCGTCTGCAGGACCTCTCGCCTGAATTCATCCAGCATCCTCTTTGTCGCTTCCTCTCCCCTGGTGGGAGAGCCTCAAGAACCTGACCCTTCACCTTCACCTCCAGCCATGGGACAAAACTCAAGGCTTTCTTATATCAGCTGCTATCCACGCTCGCCGCACCAAAACTGTTGAAGCCAAATATGACCTCAACGGGAGTTCAAAGAAAAGGGGGTGCAGCCAAAACCTACTTCTCTCAAGCCTCAACCCTCGACTGGATTCAAAGGACCTAAGACTGACCCAAAGCCTCAGCAGGGAGGTCCCACCACATACCCGGAAGGTCTTTGAGAGCTTCCCCTCCAAAGCCAAAAGCTGGGCTAGGAGCTCCTCAGAAAGTACTGGAAGTTGGAAGGTAAAATGACAGTCTGCCTTCCAAAGAGCCCTTATGGGTATATTTATAACATCTTGCTGACCTGAGATTACTGAAATGCCCCTAGTTGATCTGCCAATAGCCGAATCCCGCTGTTCTCTTGAGGATATAAGAGTAATTTCACCCGACGGTAATTTGGTCATTTCACCCAAGGCCCTGGCCCCCACTCGGCGAGAGCTCCGAGCCGTGAGCCTTCTGTCAGAGACCAGCGGAAGCGGTCTCGCCTACCTATAAGCGAGAGCTTCTTTAAGACGATCCGGGTGCTGGCGCAAGCGTTCGCGCGTTGATCTTCGTTCGACGATTTGGCTGCGCTCGTTGATCTGGGCTCGACGAATACGGGGCGTCTTGCGGGCGAGAGCTCATACGAGGCGGGAGCTTATCGCTTAGCGCAAGCGCTCCCGCCTACTTGGGCAAGAACTTCTCTGGATAGCCTGTCTAACCGTTTGTGCCTCCTGGTCTGGCTCAGCAAATATGGGGTTGTACACATGTCATTATTCATCAAACAAGTTGCGTTTACACCTCCCAACAAAATGGGGTGGCGGAACGCAAAAACCGTCACTTCCTTGATGTTGCTCGCACCTTACTTACGTAAATGCATGTCCCTTGCTCCTATTGGGGCTATGCTGTTCTCATTTCTTGCTACCTCATCAATCGCATTCCCTCCATTGTTCTCCGCTGCCAAACACCTTTATCCATTCTCTATCCAGGAAAGGATCCCTTTCCTCTTCCTCTGCATATCTTTGGCTGCACGGCCTTTGTGCATGCTCCCTCCGCTACCCGCGACAAATTCTCCCCTCGTTCCACCAAAAGTGTCTTTCTGGGCTACTCTATCACTTAGAAAGGCTACTGTTATTTTGACCCCATTCTTCGCTAGCAGTTCGTCTCCGCGGACGTTACCTTCTTCGAGAATGCTCCCTATTTCTCTAACGACTCCTCTCCTCTTCCTGTGGAATCCAGTCTTCCTCCTCCTCTTCCCTCCAGCCCATCCCCTCCTACCGAGGTCTTTCCTCCTCCACCATCTCCATCCTCTCCTCCTCCCTCTCCACCTCCCTAATCTCCCTCCTCTTTGTCGCCATCGCTCTCTCCTCTCAGGCCAGCTCTCTCCACCACGGATGCTCCGGATACTGAGACACCTGCTGACCTGGACCTCCCTATTGCCCTTCGCAAAGGGGTTCGGGCTTGTACCCAACATCCACTAACTACGGTTGTTTCCTATGATCGTCTGACCCCTACTCGCAGGGACTTTGTGCTGGCTATCTCTTCACTTCCACCCCCCGTTCCTATTAGGAGGCCCTTGTCATTCCACATTGGAAGGCTGCCATGGATGAAGAGATTGCTACTCTCACTGAACGGGGTACCTGGACCCTGATTCCTCCTCCTGTTGGCACATATGTTGTTGACTGTCGCTGGGTTTTTGTGGTGCAATTCCTCCCTGATGGCAATGTGGATCGTTACATGGCTCGGCTTGTTTCCAAGGGCTTTACCCAGACTTATGGCGTTGATTACTTTGACACCTTCTCTCTCGTTGCTCATCTCAGCACTATTCGGGTCCTTCTCTCTGTGGCTGTCAACAGAGATTGGCCCATTTCACAACTGGATGTGAAAATACCTTTCTTTATGGTGATCTTCAGGAAGATGTCTACATGGAGCATCCTCTAGGGTATGTTGCTCAGGGGGAGAGACGAGTTTGCCGGCTCAAGAAGACTATCTATGGCCTAAAATAAATTCCTTGCGCTTGGTTTGACAAGTTTAGCGGGATTGTGGCGGCTGTTGGTTTTACGAGGAGTTCTGCTGATCACTCCCTATTTACTCGTAAAACTTCTCTGAGCTTAGTGGTGCTTGCAGTATATGTGGATGATATTCTTCTTACTGGAGATGACCAAGCTGAGATAATCTTGACAAAGAAGCATCTTCGACAACACCTGATTACAAAGGATACGGTCTCTCCAAAATACTTTCTGGGGATACAAATTTCTCGGAAGCCCGCTTCTATTGTCCTCTCCCAACGAAAGTATGCTCTTGACTTGTTAAAAGAGGCAGGGTTGACTGGGGCTTAACCTGCCCGATGTCCCATGGCGACTGGAGAAGATAAAACATGGACAGATGACTTTCCTCTTCTTTTTGATGTTACGAGGTACATACGTCTGGTTAGTAAACTCATATATATCACAATGACCAGACCCAACATTGCTTATGCTGTTGGCATGGTTATCCAATTCATGCAAGCTCCCAGGGAGTGCCATCTACGGTCCGCCCTAAAGATATTGGAGTATATTAAATCCTCTCCCAGGAAAGGACTTCTCTTTCAGAAGAATGACCATTTAAGGGTTGAAGCATACTCCGATTCAAGCTATGCCGATAACAAAGGAGACCGCAAGTCTACTTCAGGTTTTTGCACCTTTGTGGGGGGGGGGGGGGGGGACCTTGTGAGCTTGAAAGCAAGAAACAGTTGGTAGTCTCCAGGTCCAGTGCAGAAGCAGAATACCGAAGTATGGCATCGATCATGTGCGAGCTGAAATGGTTACGGGCTCTCATGCTTGACTTAGGAGAGGTCTACAACCATCCTCTACCTATGTTTTGTGACAACAAAGCTGCCATATACATCTCTAAAAATCCGGTCTTCCATGAGAAAACCAAGCACATAGAAGTTGACTGCCATTTCATTCGAGAGGAGATTCTGAAGGAACAAATTTGTACTACGTTCGTCACCTCCGATAAAGAGTTGGTTGATATTTTCACAAAGCCAGTATCCACCTCTTTTCATCACATTTGCAACAAGCTGGGCATGATCGATATATATGCACCAGCTTGAGGGGGAGTGTTGCAGATTAGAGACAGGGCGGTCTGGCGGTCTGGTTCTGGTGGGTTGTAGTCTGGGCGGTTTGTCGTTTTATCTCCTGCGGTTTGGTTGCTGACATGTTGGTGCTCTGGCGGTTTGTCAATTTGCTCCTGGAGACCGGGCAACCTGGCAGTCTAGTGTGGCGGATTGGTGTCTTCTCTTATGGTTGCCGGGTGGTTTGCCCATTCATCAAACCACACGGGTTGGCGACTTGTATTTATGTTAAACCGCTTGTACATGATATTTTTTAGTCCCACATTGTTTATTTGTAATCTCTCTCATCTCCTCCATTTTATAAAAGGGAGGATATATCATGTAATTGATACCTTTTTCGGAATACAAAAATTTTTGTTGTCCAATTTTCGGACTTTATTTTTTCTGTTCGCACATAAAAAATAAGCGATAACATGTCTGTGCTGCATCAGGACCGCACGCATCCCCTGATATGAGGCGTCAGTATAAATGTGGAATCCTTCCTTCCCAGATGGAAGTGCAAGGATGGGTGAAGAGGTGAGCCTATCCTTTAGCTCCTAAAATGTCGTCTCGCACTTCTTCGTCCAAGTAAAAGATGCATCCTTCTTCGTCAAGTATGTGAGGGGGAGTGCTATCCTTGAGAACCCCTCCACGAACTTGCGATAATATTCCGCGAGTCCCAGAAAAATGCGTATGTCTAAAGCTGACTTTGGCCACGGCCAATCTCTAACTGCCTGCACCTTGGCTGGGTCCACGACCAACCCTGCCCCACTGATAGTATGACCCAAGTATACCACCACTTGCAGCCAGAAC
Organism: Platanthera guangdongensis; assembly: GCA_039583875.1. Classification (NCBI taxonomy): domain Eukaryota; kingdom Viridiplantae; phylum Streptophyta; class Magnoliopsida; order Asparagales; family Orchidaceae; genus Platanthera; species Platanthera guangdongensis. The sequence goes on along the minus strand of CM077153.1, from coordinate 224,943,569 downwards.
TAGCACTTGGAGAACTTGGCATACATCTGGTGCTATCTCAGCTTCCCAAAACCAATGGCAATGCTGAGTATGGTCCTCCTGCATCCTAGAGTAGATCAGTATATTATCGATGAAGACTATGACAAATATGTCCAGGTAGGGCTCGAAGACGCAGTTCATCAAACTCATGAATGCAGAAGGCGCATTCGTGAGCCCGAAAGGCATCACTGTGAGCTCATACAATCCATAGCGGGAACTGAAAGACGTCTTCGGAATGTCCTCCTCCTGGATCCGCAGCTGATAGTACCCGGATCTCAAATCCAACTTGGAGAACCAGAAGGCTCCCTGAAGCTGATCAAAAAGCTCGTCGATTCGGGGCAACGGGTGTGTATTCTGGATCGTCAACCGGTTCAACTCCCGATAGTCGATGCAGAGATGCAGTGAGCCATCCTTCTTCTTGACAAATAACACCGGTGCTCCCCATAGTGATGAGCTCGATCAGACAAATCCTGACTCCACCAACTCCTATAGCTGCGTCATGACATCCGCTAGCTCCTTTGGGGCCATCCTGCACAGTGCCCGAGATACGGGCCTCGCTCCTGGCACCAACTGTATGCGGAAGTCCATGTCTCTGGTCGGTGGCAATCCGGGAAATTTCTCCGGAAACACGTCGGAGAAATCCCGAACCACCGGGATGTCAACAATAAAAGCCTCTGCTCCAGCCATCTCGAAGCAGATAATATATACTTCATCTCCTTGCTTGTGGGCTTTGAGAGCCTGTACAAATGATAATAAAAGGTGGGAAACAAGTCTAATACCTTCGACGATGAAACAGGAGTCCCCATGCCTCAATGTGATCCTCTTCGACGGGCAATCGATCTGGGTATGGTTTCAATGTAACCATGTCATGCCCAGGATAAGGTCGAAGTCAGGCATCCTTAGTATCATTGCAGGCGCTTCAAATATCTTTCCGCCAATTTCTGCATCCATGTTGCACTTGACAAATGATAATAACACTTATCCATTAGGTAGCCGCACCCTCATCGTCGAGCCCGTGAATCGTTCCACGTCATCTAGTTCTTCCACAAAGGCTTCTGATACGAATGAGTGTGAAGCACCCGTATCGAACAGTGTATGAGCGGACTTGCCGCTGATAAAGACTATGCCTGTGATGACGTCCTCAGGATTCCTCGGCTCAGCGAGGTTTAATTCATACATTTGCTCTTGTCCTCTGCCTCGGCCAAAAGGTCCTCGACCTCGACCTCGACGTCGACCTTGGCCTCAGCCTCGGCCCTGCTGTACTGGAGCGACCACTGGAGGTGGAGGAGGTGGAGGAGGAAATGGACAAAACTGATGCGGGCACTCATATCTAATGTAGCCCGGCTGGTGGCACCCGAAACATACTACCAGTCACTGACCACGATCATCCTGCCTCATCTGGCCATGTGTGTGTAGTAGTGGAGGAGCTGGTGTTATGGGAGGCCTCTCCTCCTACCTGAAGTTGGGACAATAACGTCCCACACCCTTGTTGTGCCTCATAACTCCGCCTCTCTGTGAGCTCCGGCTATTCTCCCCGAAGAATGACCCATCCAGCAGTCTCTTTTCCTTGCTCTGCACCATCAGCTGGTCTCCCTCAAGCTTTTTGGCCATGTCTATGATCTGAGCTGAAGTGCTATGAGAGATGAACAATAGGGCCTGTCTCAAATCGTCTCTAAGGCCCCGGTAGAATCTCTTTGCGTACCTCTTATCGTCCGAATCATGTATCCCTGCAAACCTGGTCAGATTTGAAAACTCCCTCTGGTACTCGATCACTGACCTGGTCCCCTGTTTGAGGTTCAAAAACTTCTCTTCTAGCTCATCTCGGTCCGTGGTGGACACAAAATGCTCCAAGAAACCTACACCTACCGAACTCCTCCCAAGATATATCTGACAGAGCCTATCTGCATAGGTGGAGTATAGCAGGACTTCCACAACATCTTTTGCGTGGCATCTAGTGCAGAAGATACCAAATGGACTGCCTGGCTGATAGGGCAGCTGATGCCTGCCAGCATCTCCTGTATAACCTCGAGCCATTCCTCGGACTTTACTGCATTCTCCGTCCCGTGGTACATAGATAGGGACAAACTCTTGAATGCACTCAGCCAGTTTGATCCTAGATTTGGTAGCTTTGTTGGGACCTGCTGGGCTCTGAAGGCCTCAACAAAGCTACCAAATCTAGGATCTGTCTGTAGAGTGCAGCTGGAAGAGTTTGTCACATATCTATGTACCACGGACGGGAGAACTGCAGTAAAGTAAGTTTTATATTAGAATGGCCGAACTCTATACAGGAGATGTGGCAGGATCAGCTGCCATATCACACAGGCAGTCATTGGTATTTGTCCGCAAACTAAGGCCAAGCAGGGTGGTGGTGTGGAAGTCCATGCTATACTCCACCTATGCAGTAGGCTCTGTCAAGATATATCTTGGGGGAGTATCGGTGAGGTATTCTGGAGATTTTGTGGTCCACACGGACCGAGATGAGCTCAGAAGAGAAGTGTTTGAACCTCAAACAGGGGACAGGTCAGTGATCGAGTAC
>CM077153.1:224866419-224940515 GCA_039583875.1 Platanthera guangdongensis | reverse complement strand
TTGATCCCACTAGCTGATCAAACAAGTCATCAATCCGTGGAATCAGATACTTGTTCTTTTACGTCAGCTTGTTCAACTCTCGATAGTCAATGCATAGCTGCAAGCTTCCGTCCTTCTTTTTCACAAATAGGACCGGAGCGCTCCAAGGTGACATACTTGGGTGTATAAAGCTTTGCTTCAGCAACTCTTGTAATTAAACCTTTAGTTCCGCCATCTCCTTTGGCGCAACCTGATATGGAGAGCGGGCTACAGGTTTCGCACCTGGCACCAACTCAATAATGAAGTCCATCTCCCGTTGGGGCGGTAACCACGGAAGATTTTTAGGAAACATATCATTGTACTCCGATATAATAGGAATATCACTCATACTGGGCGTCGGCTCAACATCCTCCAACAGCGTGAAGAATAACTCCGCGCCCTTCCGAACTTCCTTGACCACTTGGATAGCAGACATCAATGTCTTGCTCGATCCTCGCATACTAGCGAATTTAGTCTCTCGTTCGGCGTTATGCCCCAGTGTGACTTCCTTAGAGTTGCAATCTATATAGGCATGTTGCTCCAAGAGCCAGTCCATACCAAAGATTACACCAAACTCCGATATTGGGAGCACAAATGCTCCCAATCCAAAATCTTGACTTCCTATCCGCACCTCAACACAGCAGACTCGATCCACGCTCATCAAGCACTTGTTAGGAAGCAGCATATTCATTTGATCTGTCGGCGTAAACGAAGGCACTTCGTTACGCCCTACGATTTCCTCTGACAGAAAAGAATGAGAAGCTCCCGTATCAAATAGTGCACTCACCGGATATTCAAATATCAGGACAAATCCTAATGCAAACCAATCACAAACACAAGTAACTCACAAGGTACTAAGTATGGAAAGCAGTAAAAACTAAATCTTAACTCATACCTGTTACGTCATCACATTGTTTTATGGCCTCCTGTTGGCCAAGATTATAGACTCGGGGCAGCACTTTGGACGCAGTCGATTCCACCACCGTCTTCCCCTTTTTAGCATAAGATGCACTCATCTTTTTCTCCTCTTTTGGAGGGCCACTCCAGCAGTCTCGAGCGATATGACCCACCTTTCCACATGTATAACATATGGGCGGACCTCTCGCAGATGTTGCTCCAGACACTGGAGAAGAAGGAGTCGATGCATAAGTTTTAGGCTTCATTTTCTATCGTCGAAACCCAGACTTTGGAGAACTCGGTACTTTAAACTCTCTCTTCTTCCCCGCTAAGTCATTTATACGCTGCACTCAATTCATGTCCAGCTCAAGGGAACAGGTTGTATTGACCAAGATAAGAAAACCCTGCATCATCGGTCATGAGAGCAGCAACCGCAGGTCATCTCTCAGCCCTTAATAGAATCGATTCATTTTTCGTTCCTTATATGCAAACGTAAAGTTTGCATATCTTCCCAATCTCGTAAACTCGTACAAGGAGTCGTCGACCGACCTCTTGCCTTAAGTTATCCTTTGAAATTGGTTCTCCATCGCAATCCGTTGTGCCGATGGAATATATCTTACCAGAAATTATCTTGAGAACTCCTTCATTGAGATCTCAGTCAACGGCCGACCAGCAAACTAGTGCAGCTCCAGCTCATCCCACCAAAGTCTTGCCTCACCATCCAACAATAAAGTAGTCATAGTTACTTTTTGCCACTCTTCTGTTTTCGTTGTCGTCAGGACCCTCTTTATTCTTGAGAGCCAATCTTCGGCTTGTGTCAGGCTTCGACTACCCATAAACATAGGGGGATTGAAACTCATCATGTGTTTTAATTGCTTCTCAGTTTCCCGCCTTACGACCACTGGCTCAACGGCCACTTGTCTCACTGCTACGCGCTCCACTACGCCAACCGGTTCCTGAACCATCGTAGGAATAGGAGGTTGTCTCTGACCTCCAGGTTGCGCATTTATCATTTCGAACACAGCTTCAGCAACTTACCGTATAGTTTCCGCAGAAGTAGGAGGTGTTGGAACCTCATTTGGTGCACTACTCTCCACCAAGCGCCGGGGTTTTTGCTGCCCCGCACCACTTCTAGTTGCCTATAATGTGAAACACACAATTAAGCAACGAAGATATTGCCAAAAGCAATCACAAGAACATACTAGTTCCGCAAACATGTGTATTTTCATTCCTAAGTGGACGGTGTCTGATACCAATTTTGTAACACCTCCATCCGTCGCATAGCATATGACAGAAGGTCCGGCCGGGGCCCGACGCCATATACCACGGACAGGTAAGGAGATTACAAGTTATTGTCAAACCCAAGTTCAAGTAGAAACGCGTCCTACCACAGAGCATTCTAGCGGAAGCATTTTTATTTAAGAATCCACACATAATGAGAATATCCACAACACAAAAGGAATGACATAACATACACATATATTACATCACATGTTTCGGTCGTAGCCTTATTATAATTGTTTCATATACAACAAGTGGTTTCATACATCGGCACGTAGGCCGGCCATACATGAAAACAGTAAATATTCGCTTTTGGGCCTTTGAGGGCCACCCAATTGCAGCATATGGGCTTCAGCCGCTACTTTCCACTTGGCTCTCCAGCACCTGCACAAAAGGGCCCACCAAAACATGGTAAACAAAGCAACGGTCAGCATTTTGCTGACCCGTTTATAACGATCCCACCCCTTACTCGGGGCAGCATTTCTCCATCCCTGCAAACAAGGCATAGCATATATATATATAGTGGCAAAAACAAAGTGCATTTAAGCACCATTCACCACAGACGTTGGCCCAACGACCACACGCCCCGTCCACTCAAGGTACCTTTTCGGTGTACCAGACTCCCCCGTGTAACACCACCGTTCAGAGGTCCATGACTTAACAGTAACTTTGTCGTTCAGAGGTCCTTAACTTGACAACTACGTCGTTCAGGGGTACTTAACTTAACGACCAACTGCCCATTCAGAGGTACTTAACTTGACGACCCAGTCGTTCAGAGGTACTTAACTTGATGGCACAGTAGTGGGCCTCCACGGATCAACTCATCACAAGCCACATGACTTTGTCCATTTCCGGCTGGCACCCACCACAAGCTTAGCAATTTAAGCACACAGCTTTACATGCAATGGCCCCCAGGTCTCTTAAAGACAGGCCTCATAACACTATCTCACAGTGAGCTATCACTGACAACATTCATTATCGCCCGATGACATTAACAGTTCACAAAACCGTGATATTTCCTGGGTATTTTCCTGGAAATTCTTCCAGTACTTTAATGCAGCCTCCTACACACCCCTTGACTCCGGATTTCACACGTACATCACACGCATATCCACAGAGTCTTCTACGACACACAAACACAAAAACATTACCAATCCAGACTGACCTATCCAGTTGGGCTTCTCACAACATGTTTATTCTGTACTCTATATTTCTGGATCTATATGCAGGAATATATGGTGATCAGATCGATCTACCTATTGGAATCCACCCTTTTTCAACTTTTGATGAGGGGATCCATGCAAATATGCATATTGAGAACTTCAATTGTCCAGGAGAAATTCGTAACCCTTGAAGTTCTGTTCGGAACCATGATAAAACTTTTCTATGTGGATGGAAATGAGCGCCTCACTTTCCCCTTTGTGAATCTAGCTTTAGATCTTGATTCCAGTCACAAGATCGACTCCAGCAACTTCAGCAAGCCCTAGCTCCAGCCGAGAGTTCTCTGCTCTAGAACTGAAACGCAAGGAAGAAATAGAAAAGGAAATAATGATTTCCTCATTCCAATCCCTCTGCATAAGTGGTCTCTGGTTTCATCCCAGCCACACGATAAAATCATCAAAACACAACAACAGCTCGGGTTTAAGCTGAAAAGTCACCCACTGCCAACTGGTCGCTCACCAGCCATCTGACACGAGTCACCGCTCGACCATATCTTCATTTTTTCAACAAATCATCGAATGGGGCTGATTTCCTCGAACGAACTTCGTCGATCGGGAGTGAGTTCGTCGAACGGGCTTTTGTTCGTCGAAAGTGATTGATTTCACATAAAAGGCCATAATCGTAAAACTCTACTCGACGGTCGATATTTTGTCGAGATCCACTCGACGATTTTCGTCAAGCCCAGGTCGACATTTATCCTGTTATCTCCAACTCCTTTTGGGGTGTTACACCACCTATCCGCATGTTTACTTCAGGGAACAACCAACAACAGAACAAGCTGAACAAGCTGGTCGCCATCACTAGGCCGCAACCCCAGACCGCCCAGGCCACACCATCAGTCCGCCAGACTGTCCCGGCATCAGTTTAGAGCTTAGGAGCACACCATAACCCTATCGAGGTTTGGCGGCTTGTCTCGCCCCACGGCATCGCCACGAAGGAAACCATGATAAAAAATCTCAAGACAACAATGGCACATCAGATTCTACTAGACAATTCCAGATTTGACATGGTTGATCAACTTTTAGGAAAAATTTACAATCCTAAATAATCTTTAACACGTCCTACATAAACGTTGATGAATGGTTACAAGGGTGAGATTTAACCACATCATCAAACTTGTAGCACTTATCAAGGTTAGGTGGCAAAATAAGAACAAGAAAAATTTCATTCAGCATGCATAACTTCTGCAAATTTCTGTGAATCGGGTTAACAAGAAGTTATTTAAATTTAGCAAGATATTAAAAACACCAGGCAGCGATTCCCGTGAAGAAGAAGAACAGTACCACTGTCTCCCGGCGACATCACTATCGCCCGACGATAGTCCATTTTCAGCTTTTTGGTTTCCTCTTCATTGCTTGACCTTTACGGTCTCTGCTGTAATCTATAACTCCTCATTTTATAGTGGATCCTTTCTGGTGCGCTCTTCCCGTGGACGTAGGAGTTCCTCTCTGAACCACATAAATTTTATTTGTCGTCTGTGATTGTATTTGTGGAATTTCTTCTGGTTTATGATTTTGCGTCATTGAAATTGATCGGCTATCTTCCGTTGCGTGATCTGCGGCGAGTCACGTAGTCGCGGATCAAATCAATTTCACAACGATTGGTATCAGTGGAAGGTTCCGCAGGGGTGATCGTCTGGATGTTCCAGTTTTAGATCCGGGTTAACGGTAGGTGACGACATTGGTCCGCTCCCTATCTTCTCAAATCTGGTCCGTGTACATTATTCAGATTGCCCAGTAGCTCTGTGAGCAATAAGATGACTGCAAAATTTGAAATTCCCAAGTACGACGACAAAATTGATTTTGGACTGAGGCAAAAGCGGATCAAAGCAGTACTCCATCAGCAAGGTCTTCATAAGGTGCTCCTTGGAAAGGAGAATGCCGGGTTGAAGAAAGATGACGAATGGGAGAAGCTGGATCTGAAGGCCATCAACACGATTCAGCTGTGTTTAGCCGATGAAGTAATGTACAATGTAGTCGATGCTGAGACTAAAACGGATCTGTGGAAGAAGCTGGAGGAGCTTTATGTGTCAAAATCCATCACGAATAAGCTGTACGTAAAGAAACAACTTTATATCTTGAGGATGTCGGACATCACTCGGCTTCTTGACCACATGAATGCGTTCAACAAACTGATTTCTCAGTTGCGTAGTATGAACATTAAGGTCGAGGAGGAAGACCAGACTCTTCTCCTGTTGTCTTCATTGCCAAAGTCCTTCAATCATCTGGTCACCACAATTCTGTATGGGAAGGACACCCTGAGGATGAAAGAAGTGATAGGAACGCTGCTCTCGAACGAAGTGAGAAGCAAGTCGAGCCCTAGAGCCGACGAGGGCTTATTCGTGAAGAGCAATGACCCAGCCCGTGGTAGATCGAGAGGAAAAGGTGTAATGCCCCCGATTTTCCGATGTTATTAGTGATTTGGTGTCATTGTATTTATGACATCGGGGCGTTACCTCCCTTCTTATGTTTTGTTGATGGCGCTATACCGTTTGTGCATTTTTGCGTCTGTTTAGTCCAACTGACCATATTTTTGGCTTTTGTTTGAGTTGAATGTCTTCCGTGATTTAAAGGATGAGGTTTTGAGGATTTGAATTTGTCCAGTTTTATTGTGATCCGAGCATTTTGGAGTCTCTGCGTGTGTTTGGACCCTCCTGGTGATTTTTGCTTGTGTAAGCATTTGTTGTTATGTCTCCAGAATAATACATTAGATTCTAGGGATTGTCCTCGCTCTAAATTCGTAGAGTCACATTTTTATCCTGGATGTTAGTCAAATTAGAATTTCTGAAATTTTCCCTGCTTGGTACTCGTGATGACCAACCTCGTTTCTCGATAAATGTTCCTCTGTTCCCGAGAAGTGCATATTTGTTCTCGAGAAAAGTTGTTCAGTTATCGAGATCTTCCCTTTTGTTCTCGAGAAGTCCTTTTGTTCTCGAGAAGACTATTCCTTGTACTCGAGAACTGCCCATCTAGTTCTCAAGAAGTCTTGTTGTACTCGAGAACTGCCCGTCTAGTTCTCGAGAAGTCTTGTTGTACTCGAGAACTGCCGTCTAGTTCTCGAGAAGTCTATTACAGTACTCGAGATGTCCTGTTGTTATCGAGAGGAGTTTCTCGAGAAGACATGTTGTTCTCGAGAAAACTTCTTCCTGATCTCGAGAAAACTTCTTCCTGTTCTTGAGAAGTCCCTCATCTTGTTCTCGAGTAATCCAATCTTGATCTTGAGAAATCCAGCCCTTCTCGAGAAATCTAGCTGCTCTCGAGAAATTTTTGCTTCGTCCCGAGAATTTCGGTTCAGCCGACCCTTGACTATTTCTTTTAGGGTAATGATCCAATATACTATTCATTCGGTATTATATATATATATATATATATATATATATATATGATAAACTTCTCCTCCTCCTTAGGCCGATTTTCTTTCTTCTTCCCAAACTAGAGAAGCGTGAGCGAGAGAGAGTGAACGTCCGTCCATGAATCTTCTGATGGCCACCGACGGTGCTCCGGTGCTCGAAATCTCCAACCGACTATAGATCCGGAAAGCTCTCATCGAGAGTTACGCCATCGTGGTAAAATCTTTCCTATTTCTCGAGTTTTTCTCGCTAGGGTTTTCGGCCCTAACTCCTATTTTGACCATTTTTGTTAGATTTCTTTTTTTCTCGTCTTTCTTGATCCTGATCTGCGTCGTGGTGCGATTTGGAGGTCTTCTCCGACAAAATCAAGGCAAGTGATGGTTTCCCCCTTCTCTTTCTTTACTTGATGATGATCCGGTTGCCGAGGCGCGACAACATAAAGACTTTAGGAGCCATGATGACGCTAACGGAAGTCAACGTTACAACATCCGTCCGCAGCGTGCTAAGCCCACTTGAATATTCATTTTAAAATCATGCTCTTAATTACGTTATTTTTATTTATATTTTATATTTGAGAATATAAAATTTTTCCATGCTTGAGTAATAATTTTTTATTCATGTGAGGACTTTATTTGTTTATTTCCTGCATTTAAAACATTTGGTGTGTAATTAACCACCCGGATGAATGATATGTCATCTTCATTTTGGACGGTTAAATGTGTGTTTGTAACTCCTATGTGTTTGTAACTCCTATATAAGGAGACCTTTTTATGAGAATTAATAGACAAGAAGCAATTGAACCCTAAAAAAACTCCCAAGGAGAATTTCGGCCAAGAGGGACTCCTCCTTGCCGCCCCCCTAGGTGGTGTGAAGCCATCTCTTGCTTCCTCCACCCCTCTTCGGTGCGACTCCGACGTGGATTCCTTCGGTGCGACTCCAAGGAAGAAGGTTGCAGCCCCATTCGGTGTGACGCCGGTGGATCCGTGAAGAGAGTGATTCTCCCACCATATCTTGTGTGCACGGTGAATCCGGGTTGGGTAACATCTCCTCCCTTCTCTTGTGTTTTTTGCTTTAGTTTTGTGGAGATTGAGCAACCGTTGTTTCCATGGTTTTGAATAATATCGCCTGCAATTTCTAAGTCATTTCATTGTTGACGAATTTCTTTACAAATCTGGATCGGGTAGGTCCTATTTGCTTGAGCGGATCTTGGCCTATAGCCACGGTTCGTTCTCAAAAGGGATTGACAACCTTTATGTTAATTTTGGGAAACAATCCGACTCTTTTCTGATCGTTATTTTAGAGTCGATCCTTCCTCCTTGTGGTTTATGTGCTGCGTTAGTGTCGAACCGTATTGTGGCGATAGATGCTTGTGTAGGTGCCGCGGATCAAACGTGCGTTGATGACGAACTAGGGTCATCTCTCGTGTAGATATCCGTTAGCGACTTACGCTACGTCAAATTGGTATCAGAGGCGGTCGTTTCAACTTCTATATTGCAAACGTCCCGCTCTCTTTCGTTGGCACGAATTAATAAAAAAAAGCAAAAAAAAATTTCTGGTCTGCAAATAGCGGTCTAAAATCTTTATTTTTTTGCGAAAATATATAAAATATTTTTTTAACGTTCCTCGTTCCTATCAATTCAGGAAAATTTAAAAATATCTTGTTTTAACTTTAGGACCAGCCCTAGGAAAATCGTCTTTCAAAATTTTGGGTAACCCTGTATGCGCACTAGACTAGGATCGGAGTACACTGTTCCGTCTACGTCTATAATGGCTGATAGGGAGCACGAGGATCCACACACAAAGGACATAGAGGGTCTACGTACTGAAATTACAGACATTAGAACGATGTTAGCCCAGATCTTACTGAATCAAGAGAGAGCGTAGCCACCTGGTAATGCGCGTCAGCCCAATCGTCACCACCCGGTTGACGACCACGAGTCTGAGGGGGATTCACCCCGAGTGCCCTGTCACGAACATCATACAGACCATGACTTCGACATTACTAGAGCCATTAAGATCGATGCCCCACTTACGATGGTATGGGTGATCCCCAGATCTTCCTTACTTAGATAGTGGATATGGAATGCTACTTCGAATGACACAACCTTACGGACCTCCAAAAGGTCCAAGTTGCCAGGATGAAGTTAACGGATCGTGCGAAGACGTATTGGCTGAATGAGGAACGAATATTAGGAACCGGGTATGGGGTCACACTTATAGGATGGCCGGTGATGAAAAATTTGCCATCTGATCAGTACGTCCCTGCGTACCACCGAACACGGATGTTCGACGAGCTTGCCACCCTGCAGCAGGGCTCAAATTAGGTAGATGAATATATGGGAAAGCTGAAGGACTGTATGGTACGTTGTGATCTTAGGGAGATGCCCGAGGTCACCTTATCTAGATTTCGTAAAGGGCTTCAACCCGAGATTCAAAGGAAGCTCTTGCACTATGCTCATACGGACCTGAATACGACCTTCAATGCCGCCCTCGACATTGCAAAACATCTGGCCTCTAAGGCCCACTCCCGCTATTCCCATGTGAAGAATAAGTCCACAGCTGGAGCATCTACTTCCACATATCCGGATAAGAGAAAGTTTAGGTCCACCGAGTCGAAGTCGATCTGTAGTGATCACTGCTGGGAACGCTAGGAATCCCACTAGAGAGTGTATCCCCATAGAAAGTGCCTTTGAATGCCCGACGAAGACTAAGGCCGTATCCCTCTTAGAGATGACTATTGATCCCGATGATTTAGTGTGTGATGCTGCTGAGGAGAGTGACCCAGAAGGGGTCCCAAGTGATTTAGAGGATGATCACCACCTTATGGTGATGCGTTGTATCTTGACCACTCCTCGTCCGTTAGATGATTGGAAGAGGACGAGCATATTTTCTCTAATTTTTAAGAGTAATGAGAAACTCTACAAGTTGATTATTGATAGTGGTAGCTGTGTGAATGTCATTTCTAAGAACGCCGTCACGCGTATGGCCCTGACCACGGAACCACACCCAACCCCATATCAGGTAGCTTGGATAAGCATGATCACCGTCCCGATTACCAAGCGATGCCTGGTCCCCCTCTCATTCAAATCGTATACTGATGAGGTATGGTGTGATGTCCTGCCGATGGACGCTTGTCATGTGTTACTAGGCCGCCCCTGGCTCTATGACCGTGATGTGATGCATTTTGTTAGAGCCAACACGTATGAATTTAAATTCAATGGCAAAACCATTACCTTGAGGCTGACCATCCCACAGGAGCCAGTGGTTTTGGCTAAGGACACCACTATCCCATAAAGAGGAGGACGTTGAGTCTAGTTGGTAGGAAGGAGTTTGTGAAGGACCTGTTTCTTGATGGAGTGATGTATGCACTAGTCCTTTTGAGTGCGAAGACGGATTCTGGAGTATTGGATGATCTACCCAGAGAGTTACGGGCACTGTTGGACAAAATATAAGGACGTGTACCCGGAGGAGTTGCCATCGTCATTACCCCCACATAGAGATATTCAGCACGCAATAGATCTCGTCCCGGGCTCCTCTTTGCCCAACCAGCCCCATTATCGACTCCATCCCGCTGCCCACAAGGAGTTACAGGCCCAGATTGAGGACCTGCTGAAGAAGGGGTTCATTAGGACTAGCATGAGTCCATGTGCTATACCAGCCTTGCTTGCTCCCAAGAAGGATGGTACATGGTGGATGTATGTAGATAGCCGGGCTATCAACAAGATTACAATCAAGTATAGGTTCCCTATCCCGCGTTTAGATGATCTCTTAGATGTCTTATATGGCGCCACCATATTCCCCAAATTAGATCTTCGGAGTGGATACCACCAGATCAGGATACATGAGGGAGATGAATGGAAGACTGCGTTTAAGTCTAAGGATGGGATGTACGAGTGGCTTGTGATGCCCTTTGGGCGATCCAATGCTCCTAGTACCTTTTCCCAGATGATGACCCACGTCTTTCAACCGTTCATGGGAAGGTTTGTGGTAGTTTATTTTGATGACATATTGATTTATTGCACCACCACTACCGAGCACATCTCCCATTTGAGAGTGATTCTTTCGACCCTGCGAAAGGAAACATTATTTCTTAATCTTAAGAAATGCACTTTCTATGTCCCTGAAGTGGAGTTCTTAGGATACATAGTCGGATTGGAGGGCATCAAAGTTGACCCTAGTAAAGTTCTAGTCATTAAGGACTGGCCCGAACCGACCACTATACGAGAGGTGCGTAGTTTCCACGGGTTAGCCACATTTTATCGCCATTTTATAGAAGACTTCGGTAGCATCATGACCCTCATTACTGAATGCATGAAGAAAGGAGAGTTTACCTGGACGAAGTCTGCCACCCATGCCTTCCAACGCATTAATAAACTTATGACTGAGGCCCATGTCTTACGTCTACCGGACTTCACCAAAGTCTTTGAATTAACTTGTGATGCCTCTGGGGTGGGAATTGGAGGTGTCTTGAGTCAGGAGGGGCATCCAGTCAGTTACTTTAGTGAGAAGTTATCAGGTGCTAGGTTAAATTATTCAAACTACGATAGGGAGTTTTATGCGGTTGTACGATGTTTGCACCATTGGAGGCACTATATCCTCTCCAAGGAGTTTGTGATACTCTCCGATCACGAAGCTTTGTGCTTCATCAATGGCCATCATAAAATCAGCCTGCGTCACGCTAAGTGGGTAGCTTTCCTACAGGGTTACACGTTTAATCTCAAGCACCTTAAGGGTATCGACAACCGAGTCACAGACGCACTTAGTCGCCTTACCATCTTGCTTTCCACTATGGAAGTTAATGTTGCAGGATTTGAACGAGTTAAAGATGAGTACACTACTTGCCCAGATTTTCGGGAGTCATATTTATCTGCCCAGGATAGTTCCCCCGTGATTATATCTGCATTTGTTATTAAGGACGTCTATCTATTTAGGAATGGGAGGTTGTGTATCCCACAGTCATCTCTACGACTTCATATCATCTGGGAGCTGCATATCGGAGGGTTGAGTGACCACTTTGGTAGGGACAAGACCATTACGCTAGTTGAGGAGAAATTTTACTGGCCAAAACTTAAGGCGATGGTGAGAAGGGTAGTAAGTAGCTGTCGTACCTGTCAGGTATCCAAGGGGACCAAAACCAACGTTGGATTAAATACACCCTTGCCTATCCCTTCCACACCATGGGAAGACGTGAGTATGGATTTTGTTCTAGGACTACCCTCCACGTTATGCCGTCACGATTCTATTTTTATAGTTGTGGATAGTGTACAACCCCATATTCGCTGAGCCAGACCAGGAGGCACAAACGGTCAGACAGGCTAGCCAGAGAAGTTCTCGCCCAAGTAGGCGGGAACGCTTGCGCTAAGCGATAAGCTCCCACCACATATGAGCTCTCTCCTGCAAGGCGCCCCGTATTCGTCGAGCCCAGATCGGCGAGCGCAGCCAAATCGTCGAACGAAGATCAACCCGCGAACGCTTGCGCCAGCCCCCAGATCGTCTTAAAGAAGCTCTCGCCTATAGGTAAGCTAGACCGCTTCCGCCGGGCTCTGACAGAAGGCTCTCGGCTCGGGGCTCTCGCCGAGTGGGGACCAGGGCCTTGGGTGGAATGACCAAATTACCCTCAGGAGAAATTACTTCAGTACCCTCAGAAAAACAGCGGGATTCGGCTATTGGCAGACCAACTAGGGGCTTTTCAGTAATTTCAGGACAGCAAGATGCTATAAATAGACCCATAAGGGCTCCTCAGAAGGCAAGCTATCATTATCTCTCAAATTCCAGTGCATTCTGAGGAGCTCCTAGCCCAGCTTTGGCTTTGGAGGGGAAGCTCTCAGAGATCTTCCAGGTGTGAGGTGGGACCTCCCTGCTGAGGCTATTGGGTCAGTCTTAGGTCCTTTGAATCCAGTCAAGGGTTGAGACTTGAGAGAAGTAGGTTTTGGCTGCACCCCTTTTTCTTCGAACTTCAGTTGAGGTCATATTTGGCTTCAACAGTTCTGGTGCGGTGAGCGTGGAAGGTAGCCGATTCAAGAAAGCCTTAAGTTTTATCCCATGGCTGGAGGTGAAGGTGAAGGGTCAGGTTCTGGAGGCTCCCCCACCTGGGGAGAGGAAGCGACGAAGATGATGTTGGATGAGTTCAGGCGAGAGGTTCTGCGGACGATCAGCTTGGCCTTCTCGGTGAGAGGCGAGTGGGCCACCCCTCAGGTCCTGATAGAAGAGGTCCCGCTCTTGGGAGAGAACGACCCAGGGCAGCGCCCGGGAAAGGAGGTCCCGGGGGAGGCGGGCGAGAGAGACGTGGCAGCGCGGGAACTCTTCCCAGGCTAGAGCCAGCGCCCGGGCAAGGAGGCGCTGACGGATCTGGGCGAGAAGGAAGCGGCAGTGCGGGAGCTCTTCCCGGGGCACGGTCTCGCGGATCGGGCAAGTAAGCCGAGGCCGCGAGACATACCTTCTCGCCAGGCAGGAGGCGAGAGCCCATTTAGCAAGCTCATCATCTCAGCTCCGGTACCGGAGGGGTTCCGGGAGCCCAATATGTTCTACTACTCGGGGAAGGATGACCTTGTACAACACGTACAGTGGTTTGAAGACGTTGTATCGATAAGGCAGATGACGGATGCCTTCAAGTGCCGGCTGTTTGCCATCACGCTGAAGGAGAAGGCTCGGGACTGGTTCCACCAGTTGCCGGCAAGATCAATCTACTGTTTTGAGGATCTGCGGAGAAGTTTCCTATTAAGGTTCTCAACCTCGAAGAAGCAGAAGAAGGAAGCGGAGTGTCTGTTTGCGGTGAGGCAGAGGCCTGATGAGACGCTGGGTCACTATGTCGACCGGTTTCAGGAGGAGATCCTCCTGGTCCAGGAGGTCCCAGGGTACGCACTGATGCTGGCCTTCACACTGGGGCTGAGACCGAGATTCTTTAGCATGGAGTTGAAAAGGGTGCCTCCCCTCTCCTTTGAGGAACTCATGGAGAGGGCGGCAAAGGAAATTGACTTCGAGAGAGAAAACCCAGCATTCGCCAGGAAGTTGGCCAAGCTAGCAGAGGATGACGTGAAGGAACCAGCAGCGGGAAGACAGAAGGAGCCGAGGGAACAGAGGGAGAAAAGAGAAGAAAGGAGAACGGAAGAGCCCCGAAGGTTTGGGCAGCAGCAGGGTTGGGGGGCCCGGGAGTCGAACAACCGGTTAGGTTGGAGGCCCCAGGAGGGTCGCCCCCAGGGGCCAGGAGAAGGCTACCAGGGAGAGATAACCTGCGGGAGCCCCGACGGTTCGACCGACCGGCATGGAGGCAGGAGCCGAGGGGTTGTCCCCCACCACCGCAGGAGGCCATGGAAGTGGGAAGAGGAAGAGGTGCTGGGAGAGGAGCTCGAGGAGGAGGTAGAAGAGGGAGAGGAGAGGGAAGAAGGGGCGGGGAGGCGTTGCTTTTTTGTGACTTCCACCAGGAGGAAGGTCACGCAATGGCCACCTGCCCGGAGTTCTTAGAGTTAAGAGAGGTAAGAGGAGCAGGGAGGCAGGATCCACCGGTGAGGATAGTGGAGGTGCAGCAGGGCGAGGTGGAAGATAGGTGCGAAGACCGGGTGGATGTAGGGACCCGGGGAGGAATCGCGGTGATTCACGAAGGAGTGGGGGATTGAGGCAACCCGCAAGGGGAGACTGCAAACCATGTACCGAAGGGGGGTGGCCTCTACCTCCCAGGTTCCCCCACCAGAAGAAAAGATCACTTTTTCATCAGCAGACATGGCAGACTATGAGGATCCATTCTGTGACGCCCTGGTGATCCAGACGGCGGTGGAAAATTACACGGTCTCAAGGATACTGGTAGATAACAGGAGCTCGGTAAATGCCATCTTCAAGAAGGCCTTTGATGAGATGAGGGTTGAAGGGAAGAGGGTCTTGGCTTCGGATGGACCTCTGTTCGGGTTCTCCGGAGAGAGGAAAGAGGTAGAAGGAGGAGTAGGGCTGCACGTAAGGTTGGGGGGCGTGTCACGGAACTGTAGGTTCGTGATCGTGGACGCCCCGAGCAACTATAATGCCATCTTTGGGCGCCCCTCATCAGCGCCTTTCGCTGCGTCCCCTCCCGGTTCCATCAATGCCTCAAGTTCAACAATGGGGGGGGGGGGTGTAGGTCAGGGTAAGAGGGGACCTGAAGGTGGCAAGACAATGTTATGTTACAGCAGTCAACACCATTTCGTGGATGGCAGAGGAAGAAGAGTTGGAGATAGAGATGGCGGCCCTAGAGGAGGTTGTTGAGGAAGAGGAGATGGTACTAGAGGAGGCAAGAGGGGTAGCTGGGGAGGAAGTCGGAGAAGAGGAGACTGAGAAGCTGCAACGAGATGTGCAGGTGGTCTGGGGGGACAAGGAGAAGGAGAGCCCGGAAGGGGCGATGGAAGTAGGAGAGCAAGTGGCAGGAGGAGTCGAGGGAGAGGCCCCGAGGGGCGTAGGAGTCGAGCAGCAGCAGGAGGGGCTGGTAGAAGCGATGGAGATTGAGGAGGAGGTAGAAAGGGGAGAGCTGGAGTTAGAGGAAGAGGCAAGGGCCGGCTGGGAGCAGTCGCGGCTGGAGCCGGCCGAAGAAGTGGTGGAGATGGAGGTCTTCACCGGCACAGGACAAGTACAAAGGGTGCGGGTCAACGGGGGCTTGAGTCCCGAGGCCCGGGAGCAAGTGCGGGCTTGCATTCAAGGCAACGTTGACATCTTCGCCTGGAGCGCGGCGGACATGCCGGGCATCGACGCAGACGTAGCCTGCCATCGCCTGAACATGGACCCCCGCACTCTCCCCATATGTTAGAAGATGAGAGACATCACCACCAAGCTGGAGGAGCCCATTCGCGAGGAGGTCAAGAAGCTCCTGGAGGTGGGCTTCATCTCAGAGATCCAGTATCCAGGCTGGATCTCCAATGTGGTAATGGTAAAGAAGGGAGGTGGTAAATGGAGAATGTGTATTGACTTTTCTTTGTTGAATAAATCATGCCCTAAGGATTGCTACCCCCTGCCTCGGATCGACGCGCTGGTTGATTCAGCCGTCGGTTTTTCTGTCATGAGCTTTTTAGATGCTTTTTCAGGTTATCACCAGATCCGGATGCACCCTCCTGACAGCAAGGATGTTTCCTTCATCACGAGGGAGAGATGCTTCAGTTACAAAATGATGCCCTTTGGGTTAAAGAACGCAGGGGCTACCTATCAGCGCATGATGGATCGAGTCTTCCGGGATCAGAGGGGGAGGAACTTGGAGGTCTACGTCGACGACCTAATGATCAAAAGCAAGTGCATGGTTTCACACCTGCAAGATCTGGAGGAAACATTCGCCACCTTGAGAAGGTTCAAGATGAGGCTGAACCCCTTGAAGTGTGTCTTCGGGGCCAGCCGCGGGAAGTTCCTCGGGCATCTTCTGACTCCGGTGGGGGTGGAGCCCAACCCGGACAAGGTCAAGGTCATCCTGGATTTGGAGTCACCTCGCGACGCCAAGGAGGTCCAGCGCTTGACAGGCAAGCTGGCTGGGCTAAGCAGGTTCCTCTCCAGGGCAGGAGACAAGTGTTCTTCATTCTTTAAGGTGCTGCGGGGGAATCGAAGGTTCAAATGGACAACCGAGTGCAAAGAGGCCTTCCAATGGCTGAAAAGACAACTCTCTCAGGTTCCTCTCCTTCAGAGCCCAAAGGAAGGAGAGGACCTGACCTTGTACCTCGGGGTAGGAGCAGAGGCGGTGAGCTCCGTCCTAGTGAGGGAAGAAGGAAAGAAGCAGCTGCCCATCTACTACGTCAGCCGGATATTGAGGAAGGCAGAGCTTCGCTACCCCATCCTGGAAAAGCTCGCTTACGCCTTGGTCATCTCAGCAAGGAAACTCCGGCCGTACGTTCAAGCACATTCGATCAGGGTGGTGACCGACCACCCTCTTCGCAAGATCTTCGAAGGACTGGAGCACTCGGGGAGACTGGCTAAGTGGTCCATTGAGCTAAGTGAGTTCGACATCTCCTTTGTCCCAAGGCTCTCCATCAAGGCACAGGCAGTGGCGGACTTCCTAACAAACTACATCGTTGAAGTCGAGGGGCGAGAGCAGCAACCCCGAGAAGCATGTAAGTTGATGGTTGATGGGGCCTCGGGAAGGCACTTCATCGGGGCAGGGGTGGTATTGACAAGTCCTCAGGGGGTAACCATAGAGCAAGCGGTCATTTTACATTTTCCCGTGACCAACAATCAAGCGGAGTATGAGGCCATGATCGCCGGCCTCCGCTTGGCAAAGGAGCTGGAGATTCGGGATGTGGAAGCTTTCACTGATTCAAAGGTAGTAGCATCGCAGATTCGGGGAGAGTTTGAAGCTCGGGAGCCTACCCTCATCAAATACCTCTCCAAGGTAAGGGCTATCACCGGAGGATTCCGGTCATTCTCAATTCAACATGTTCCAAGGGAAGAAAGCGTAGCCGCCGATCGATTAGCCAAGTTCGGACCTCGAGGGGGAGGAACCTTGACGGAGCTGTTCTGACCGGCTATCGAGGAAGGAGAGTTGATGGTGGTGGACCGGCAACCCTCGTGGTTGGATCCATTTGTGACCTTCCTAACCACTGGTGAACTTCCTGAAGGGACCAAGGTTGGGAGAAGCTTCAAGCGCAAAGCAGCTCACTACTTAATGATGGAGGGGGGCCTGCATCGTAAGATGTTGTCAGGGCTCCTAGCTAGATGTGTTACCGAAGAAGAGATCCCGAAGATATTGAGGGAGGTGCACTCAGGCGAGTGCGGCAGTCACTCGGGAGGAAGTATGTTGGAGGCAAGGGTGGTCAGGCAGGGGTACTTCTGGCCCACCCTAAGGAAGGATGCCATGGAGTTTGCAAGAAGGTGTCAAAAATGTCAGCTCTACGTCCCCCTTCAGCTCTTGGCAGCTCAGAGGCTCCGGAGTATCACGGCACCGTGGCAATTCGCTATCTGGGGAATGGACTTAGTTGGGCCCTTTCCTCCGGCTAGTGGGCAGAGGAGATTCCTCTTGGTCATAGTGGATTATTTCTCGAAGTGGCTAGAGGTTAAAGCCTTGGCCAAGGTCACCTCGCAGGTCATAAGGAACTTCGTCTGGGGGGAGATCATTTGCAGACAAGGGTTGCCCCAAGCAATAGTGACTGATAACGGCCGCCAGTTTGCCAGCGAGGAGTTCATCAGCTTCTGCGCCCAACTAGGGATAGATCTCCGGTTTGCCTCCGTCCACCACCCCCGGAGTAACGACCAGGTGGAAGCAGCAAATAAAATCATTGTAAACCTACTAAAGAAAAAGGTGGAGAACTTAAAGGGGAATTGGGTGGAACAACTCCCCTTGGTCCTGTGGGCCCTACGAACGACCCCAAACACGGCCACCGGTGAGACCCCCTTCAAGCTCTCTCATGGGTGTGAGGCCATCCTACCAGTGGAGTTCGAGGTTCGGTCCCCGCGAGTCACAGCCACGGGCGAAGGAGACGAGGCTTGGAGGATGGAGAATGAGGAGGGGCAGCGCCTCTCGTTAGATATGGTGGAGGAACTGCGAGACATGGCAGCTATCAGGCAAGAAGAGATCAAGCGACAGATGGCCAAGCATTTTGATAAGCATGTCAGGGTCAAGCAGTTTACTAAGGGGGATCTGGTGCTGAGAAAGGTTGACACAGCAGGAAGGTCGGCTCCCGTGGGCAAGCTCCACCCGAACTGGGAAGGCCCATACATAGTGAAGGAAGTCCTCGGAACGGGAGGATACTACCTCCAGGACGTGGAAGGGAGGGCCCTAAGCCACACCTGGAGCGGTGATGACCTAAAACGCTTCTACCCGTGAAGGGGGAAGGATGTAACCATATATCTCAAGAATAAACTTATTATACTACATCGATTGATTTTCTCTTAACTATTGTCAAATTTTTCATAACATAACGTAATCGTGTGTTTTGTAATACCCTGAGCTCGGCTCGGCCCCAGGTAGACCCGCTGCGCAGGCTCTCATCTAGCTGGCAGGTCTGTAGGCTCTCCTGTGAGGGATAGGTTTGGTTGGTTTGAGATCTTCATCGGCACCCCGAGCTCGGCTCGGCCCCAGGTAGACCCGCTGCGCAGGCTCTCATCTAGCTGGCAGGTCCGTAGGCTCGCATGTGGGGGATAGGTTTGGTTTGAGATCTTCATCGGCACCCCGAGCTCGGCTCGGCCCCAGGTAGACCCGCTACGCAGGCTCTCATCTAGCTGGCAGGTCTGTAGGCTCGCCTGTAGGGGATAGGTTTGGTTGGTTTGAGATCTTCATTGGCACCCCGAGCTCGGCTCGGCCCCAGGTAGACCCGCTGCGCAGGCTCTCATCTAGCTGGCAGGTCCGTAGGCTCGCCTGTGGGGGATAGGTTTGGTTGGTTTGAGATCTTCATCGGCACCCCGAGCTCGGCTCGGCCCCAGGTAGACCCGTTGCGCAGGCTCTCATCTAGCTGGCAGGTTCGTAGGCTCGCCTATGGGGGATAGGTTTGGTTTGAGATCGTAATCGGCACCCCGAGCTCAGCTCGGCCCCAGGTAGACCCGCTGCGCATGCTCTCATCTAGCTGGCAGGTCCGAAGGCTTGCCTGTGGGGGATAGGTTTGGTTTGAGATCGTCATCGGCACCCCGAGCTCGGCTCGGCCCCAGGTAGACCCGCTGCGCAGGCTCTCATCTAGCTGGCAGGTCCGTAGGCTCGCCTGTGGGGGATAGGTTTGGTTGGTTTGAGATCTTCATCGGCACCTCGAGCTCGGCTCGGCCCCAGGTAGACCCGCTGCGCAGGCCCTCATCTAGCTGGCAGGTCCATAGGCTCGCCTGTGGGGGATAGGTTTGGTTTGAGATCTTCATCGGCACCCCGAGCTCGGCTCGGCCCCAGGTATACCCGCTGCGCAGGCTGTCATCTAGCTGGCAGGTCCGTAGGCTCGCCTGTGGGGGATAGGTTTGGTTGGTTTGAGATCTTCATCGGCACCCTGAGCTCGGCTCGGCCCCAGGTAGACCCGCTGCGCAGGCTCTCATCTAGCTGGCAGGTCCGTAGGCTCGCCTATGGGGGATATGTTTGGTTGGTTTGAGATCTTCATCGGCACCCCGAGCTCGGCTCGGCCCCAGGTAGACCCGCTGCGCAGGCTCTCATCTAGCTGGCAGGTCCGTAGGCTCGCCTGTGGGGGATAGGTTTGGTTGGTTTGAGATCTTCATCAGCACCCCGAGCTCGGCTCGGCCCCAAGTAGACCCGCTGCGCATGATCTCATCTAGCTGGCAGGTCTGTAGGCTCGCCTGTGGGGATATGTTTGGTTGGTTTGAGATCTTCATCGGCACCTCGAGCTCGGCTCGGCCCCAGGTAGACCCGCTGCGCAGGCTCTCATCTAGCTAGCAGGTCCGTAGGCTCGCCTGTGGGGGATAGGTTTGGTTGGTTTGAGATCTTCATCGGCACCCCGAGCTCGGCTCGGCCCCAGGTAGACCCGCTGCACAGACTCTCATCTAGCTGGCAGGTCCGTAGGCTCGCCTGTGGGGGATAGGTTTGGTTTGGTTGGCTTGGTTTGGACAAGGCAGGAAATGCATCAGGAATACAAAATGGAAAAGATAGGAAAGGTCTCGGCAAGGATAGACCTTGAAAGAGAAGTCCCCGTCAAAAAGGCCTCGCAGAAAGTGGGGGGGGGGGCTTTCGCCGAGAAGGCCCCTCTTAATATTCTCGGGCAAACATGCGGGATCATTATGCGACGGTCCTGAAGGGATTCGTGCAGGCTAAAGGGGACGGTTCTGACCTAAGGGTTCGTGAGCCACGCTTCCGGTGGGTCGTTTGCAGCAGGTTCCCGCCTATCTATCGCTAAGGGAGACCATCCTAGGAAGGCCAAGGGGCTCGGCGGAAGCACGCGCAGAAAACATTCGACCACAACAATTACATCGGGCACATTCACAATAACAGAGCGAGATATTTACAATAAAAACGTTTGCATTAAATATATTATATATAATAACAAACTGGTAGCGTCTCGCGCTTTACATTGAGGCGGAAAGAAAAAGCAGAGGCGGAAAGAAAAAGAAGAGGGGCCCCCTCATGGAGACAAGTTGTACCCCTCCGAGCTCCCGCTGGAGCTCTCGCCGGAGGTCTCGCCACCCGCTGCAGGGGACTTCGGGACATCCGAGGGTGGGGTATCAGGGGCGCCCAAGGGCTTTGGAATGGGCTCGAAAAGCCATGGAACGAGCTATTGAGCAGTGATGTCTTTGCCCCTCCCATCCCAGCAGTTGATGTCTCGCAGCGTCTCCAGCGTCAACCTTACTGTTGCTTGCGCGTTCCCCTGGAGCAGCTTGTCGATATCATAAACCGAGTAATACCGGCTCTTCAGTCTCTCGTCCAACGGGGGGGGGGGGGGGGGGGAGGGGCGCACTCGCCTCGAGACGCGCAATCTACTCCCGCAGGAGAACGTTGTCGTATCGGGCTTGGGACAGCTCCTCGCGAAGCGTGGCTTGGGCGGAATCCTGAACAGCGAAAGGTTAGCATAAAAGAGAAGAGTTAAGCTAGCGAGAGCAAGCGATTGTGAAAGATCTCGCTTACCCCTTCCGCCTGGTGCGAGGATAGCAGTTGCTGGGCCTCGGCCAGCTCCTTGGTCAGAGTGGCCGCCTGAGCCACCGCATCATCCCTAGCCTTGAACATGTCCTGAAAGTTGCGGTGTATTGTGATGCTCCGGCGGGTACACATGTGCGCAAGCTCCAGCCCACGCATCAGGGCGTGAGTGGAGTCGTAGGCCAGCAGCCGGGTCGACATCCTGTCGTAGACGCTAGCATCCTCCCGGCTGTAGAGGCAATAGCCTAAGGCGAAAGCCTCGCTGGTGACCTCGTCTTGCTCTGCCCAGCTTGGCAAGAGGGACGAGATCGAGACCTTGTTGGCGTCAGGATCCCACTGTAGCAGCGTCTTGTTTTCCGTGTCCAGGCACCTCTTGCCGAGACCGAAGTTGTGATGGCCCCGCGGCACCTCTCCAGACGAAGGCTGGCCGGAGGTCCCGGCGGCGGCACCCTCGCTCTCTACGGCACCAGGGGCCTGAGGGTTCTCGGCAGGGGCCTCAGGGCCGCCCCTGGTGGCCGCAATCTTGCTAACAGCCTGCAAGACCTCCTCAAAGGAGCGGCCTGCAGGGAGAGGTTGGGAGGGCGGCACCACGACGGCCTTGCCCTTCTCGGTATCGGTTGTCTTGGGTCTCTTGATTGGTTGAGGAGCGGGGGCACCAGGCTTTCGCTTCACGGCGCCACCTGAAGGAGGCGGGGCCGACACTTTCCGGCAGGCTTGCGCGGCTGCCTTCGCAAGAGCCAACAGGTATTTAGGAGGTTGGCTCCCTCTAGCGCGAGCCTCGTCAAAAGGCTGGCGTGAGGGGATCTCGCGCTCTCCTGCGAAAACAATGACACTAAGTTCCAACCTTGAATAAGACAAGGAAAAGCAAGATAAAGGTGAGACTTTTACCTTCTCCTGGGAGCACAGGGAGGAGGGAATCGACGTATCACCGAAGGTAGAGGACGTCGAAGTCCTTGGTTCCAAAGAACTCAAGGAGGGCGCTCTCGCGCGAGCCCAAGGAGGGGGGCTTGTAGGCGGCATCCTCGTATTGGATGGGGGCAAGGGGTACGTTCCCGAAGTCGCCAGAAACATAGATGAACCTCTCGCCCCAGTGATGGTGCTTGTTGGCGAGACCGATTGCCTTGAGCAGTTGCCCTGAGAAGAATACCACACCTCCTTTCGCGCGGAAAGTAAACAGCTTGCGGAAGATCGGCAAGCTAAACTCGATCCTCTCGGACCGCATGTAACATATGAATGCCACGAGAATCGCAACTGAATTTGGGTTCAGCTGCGCGGGAACCACCCCGTAATATCGGAGGGCCTGCCGCATCTCAGGCCACAGCGGGAGGCGGAAGCCCACCTCGAAGTGCTCGATGGGGATGGCGAGCTCCCCCTCCCCCGCGGTGTTTACCTTGTCGTGATTGCCCGGGTTCCGCGCGGTGAAACTGGCGGGAACGTGTTGAGTCTTGATTTGGTTGAACTCATCTACGGTGAGAGTGCAGGAAGGAAAAAGATGCTTCTGAAAAGCTTCCGCGCAGTTGGATCGTCCCTCATCTCCGCCCGGCATCGCGATGAAGGATTTGAAGGCGAGAGCTTCAAGAAGAAGGCGAGAGCGAGAATGGTACGGAAACGGAAGGAGGATGCGGAGATAGGCGAGAGATTTGGAGGGACCGCGAAAGCAACAGAAGAGGAGAGAGAATAGAATTAGTGAAATGAATGTGGTAGGTGAGCTTCCCTATTTATAGAAAACCGTGATAATGATGGCTGTTTTCAGAAAGGCGGCGGGGGTACAGCCGGCGCGTCCTAGGTCAGCGACGCTTCGTTTTTCCCGCCCGAGTTTGACAGTGACCGATTGACAAAGTGACTAGCGCAAACGTTGCGAGATGACAAGCGACAGGCAAGGTAGGCGGAAGCAAGGTGGCTCTCGCCACCCAAGAACCCAGGAAAATAACATATACGCATACAATAACAAAAAAAAAGTAACAGGCGTCGAGTTATGGCTCTCGCTGAGCGAGAACAGGATACAAAGTGAGCAATAAGCGCAAAATTATTAGTTACAGTTCTGAGCGAATAAATAAGGGTACATCTGAGAAGGGGAAGGCTTGGGGAAGAGAAGGGGAGGTCTCGCGCTTCAATAAGGCTCCCAGCGCCATTTCCCTTGCTCCCACCGCCATTTCCCTCGCTCCCACAGCTTGGTCCGGGGTGGCGCCTACGGGTTGAAGTAGGACGACAGAACACTGCATCTAGGTCAACCCGGCGAGACAAATCACGGATTCGCTCGATGCACCTCTCGGGTGAGGATCCGGCGGTAGCTCCCCCCGGCCGGTCCATCTCACCGATGAGATAATCCCGCTCCAGAGTCTCTAGCCTCTTCTCCACGGACGGGCGAAACTCTTTCGCCGCAAGGTCGCGGACCCGTTCTCGCCGGATGAGCTTCGATAGGACGGCGACGACCTTCTTCCCCCGTCTTTTAGCGCTCCCGGCACCAGTCAAGATCTCCTCCATCTCGTCAGACGAGGGGAGGGGAGAGCTCTCACCATCTTCCCCCTCTCTTTCTTCTTCTTCTTCTTCTTCTTCCTCTACCTCAGCTCCAAGCCGCGAGCCCATGTCCCCTGGCAAAAGAGTTCCTGTTATAGCGAGAGCTAACGGGTAGATGTGATAAAGTTTCCATATACCTGCAGCATGACGAGGCCCCCCGATCGACGGCAGGCGAGAAGGCCCAGCCCCCCCCCCCCCCCTCAGCTCCAAAGAGGAGGTGGATTGGCTTTCCTTTTCCGGGGGGGGGGGGGGGACTTTGCGAATGGTGATCCCGGCTTGGTCGGGAGCGGGGGAGTGGGTCTCCTCTCCCGCAGGAGGGCTATCGTCTAGCGGAGGCGCGGAGCACTCGGCAGTATTTCCTCCTGCCGGTAGGGAGGAATCAACCGCGAAGGCAGGCTGATTCGCTGCTCTCGCCCCGCTCTCTCGGGTGGCGAGATCCGGCGGTGCGAAAACTGGCGCTGCGAGAAAATAGTTCAACATTCAATGATTTAAGTTAAGGGCGAGAGGGGAAACTGTTACCTGCGGTGTTCGGGTCAGGTGGAGGGGCCACCTCTGGAACCCGCGGTTGATCCTCGTGATGGCTAGAGGATGGATCCAGGGGTTCTCGCGGGGACGCGGCAGCATCGGGAACCGTCTCCTGCGAGAGGTATCTCGTCAACTACTGAGCGACTGGTGTTTTCAATAATTGGTAAATCAGACATACCTTTCGCGGCAAGGGGCCGTCCGTGCGGCTAGGGGTTGGGGTTGGCGGGCTCCTGTTCTCGCGGGGCAGGTCCCGCTGAACCACCTTCGCCCTCTTCTTCTTCTTCTTCTTCTTGAGCAGAGAAGGCTCAGCGACCGACGGATGTCTCGCTAGCCATGGGGCAACCAGGGCGCTGTTAACCTTGGCTCGCGCCTGTGCCGCGCTGATACGGTCTTGCAGATCCTGCGGAAGCGTATTGTCGGCGCGCTTGGAAGGCATCGCGAGAGGACGCGAGAGCTGAGGCGGAGAATGACGACTCGAGGGAAGTGTTATGGCGGTCTATCAGCACACATATTTATAGGCACCGTACGACCCACCGAAAGATTCCCTGATGTTGACACGTGCTCAGCGAATATTTTTGGGTTGGACATGTCTTTTCGAGCGCAGAGCTAGCTCAAAAAGAGCGGGGATTGTGTACAACCCCATATTCGCTGAGCCAGACCAGGAGGCACAAACGGTCAGACAGGCTAGCCGGAGAAGTTCTCGCCCAAGTAGGCGGGAACGCTTGCGCTAAGCGATAAGCTCCCGCCACATATGAGCTCTCGCCCGCAAGGCGCCCCGTATTCGTTGAGCCCAGATCGGCAAGCGCAGCCAAATCGTCGAACGAAGATCAACACGCGAACGCTTGCGCCAGCCCCCAGATCGTCTTAAAGAAGCTCTCGCCTATAGGTAAGCGAGACCGCTTCCGCCAGGCTCTGACAGAAGGCTCTCGGCTCGGGGCTCTCGCCGAATGGGGACCAGGGCCTTGGGTGGAATGACCAAATTACCCTCAGGAGAAATTACTTCAGTACCCTCAGAAAAACAGCGGGATTCGTCTATTGGCAGACCAACTAGGGGCTTTTCAGTAATTTCAGGACAGCAAGATGCTATAAATAGACCCATAAGGGCTCCTCAGAAGGCAAGCTATCATTATCTCTCAAATTCCAGTGCTTTCTGAGGAGCTCCTAGCCCAGCTTTGGCTTTGGAGGGGAAGCTCTCAGAGATCTTCCGGGTGTGAGGTGGGACCTCCCTGCTGAGGCTATTGGGTCAGTCTTAGGTCCTTTGAATCCAGTCAAGGGTTGAGACTTGAGAGAAGTAGGTTTTGGCTGCACCCTTTTTTCTTCGAACTTCAGTTGAGGTCATATTTGGCTTCAGCAGATAGGTTTTCTAAAATGGCATATTTCATTCCGTGTAGTAGGACCAACGACGCGTCTCACATTGCGAAATTGTATTTTATAGGAGTCGTTAGTCACCGTGGAGTGCCGAAGACAATAGTCTCGGATAGAGATGTCAAGTTTACGAGTTATTTTTGGAAAACACTTTGGGTTTTAATGGGTACCAAATTATTATTTTCCGCCGCCTATCATCCACAAACCGATGGGAAGACGGAAGTGGTTAATCGGAGCTAGGGGAATCTTCTTAGATGTCTGGTGAGCGATCACAAAGGTACTTGGGATGTACTTCTTCCCCATGCCCAATTAGCCTACAATAATTCAAAAAATAGGTCCACGGGTATGTCTCCCAATGAGATTGTTCACGGGTATAAGGCCCCTGTGCCGCTTAACTTGGTTCTGTTGCATCCAACGTACAAAGCAAGTCAGTTTGCACAATCCTTTGCCCAACACATTCATGACCTACACGCACGTATACAGGCTACCTTGACTACTCAATACGAGTCTTATCAAGCGCACACTAATCTACATAGGAGTGCGTCACACTTTAAGATTGACGATCTGGTCTTAGTCCGGTTAGTTCCCGAACGACTGCCAACTGGCACCGTTAAAAAGTTAGCACCAAAGTGCGCCGGCCCTTTTCGGATTATAAAGAAGCTAGGTGACAATGCTTTCGTTTTGGATTTGCCTGCTGATTGGGGTATCTCCCCCATTTTTAATGTCTCTGATTTGATGTTGTTTGTTTCGCCTCCACAAGAGTTAAATTCTTTGTCGTCCTCTTCTTCCACTGAAACTTCTAATGGGTTGGGGAGCGGTAGTTCGGATGATCTTTCTCTTACGGACCCCACAGGTATATCATCGGATGGTGAGTTGCATTCCTTTATTCCTACTTCTAACATATTCCCCAGGTTTTCCAAGACGTTTCTTACTCCAGATAGGATACTTGCGGCTGAGCCACTTGCCACTACTGATGGTGATACCTACCGCTTCCTCATTTGTTGGCGTGACCGCCCCCCTTCGGACGACTCATGGGTACTCGCGACGGAGCATAGCCGCTTGGATGTCGCTCTTCTCCACCGCTACCTCTTGGACCACACATCAGAGATACGTGATTTTGAGCGGGGGAGGATTGATCTCGCGACATCGCCGCCACTACTTGATGATGATCCGGTTGCCGATGCGCTACAACACAAATACTTTAGGAGCCATGATGACGCTAATGGAAGACAACGTTACAACCTCCATTCGCGGCGTGCTAAGCCCACTTGAAGATTCATTTTAAAATCATGCTCATAGTTACATTATTTTTATTTATATTTTATATTTGAGAATATAAAATTATTTCATGCTTGGGTAATAATTTTATATTCATGTGAGGACTTTATTTGTTTATTTTCTGCATTTAAAACATTTGGTGCGCAATTAACCACCCGGATGGATGAGATGTCATCTCCATTTTGGACGATTAAATGTGTGTTTGTAACTCCTATGTGTTTGTAACTCCTATATAAGGAGACCTTTTTATGAGAATTAATAGACAAGAAGCAATTGAACCCTAAAAAAACTCCCAAGGAGAATTTCGGCCAAGAGGGACTCCTCCTTGCCGCCCCCTAGGTGGTGTGAAGCCATCTCTTGCTTCCTCTACCCCTCTTCGGTGCGACTCAGGCGTGGATTCCATCGGTGCGACTCCAAGGAAGAAGGTTGCAGCCCCATTCGGTGTGACGTCGGTGGATCCGTGAAGAGAGTGATTCTCCCACCATATCTTGTGTGCACGGTGAATCCGGGCTGGGTAACATCTCCTCCATTCTCTTGTGTTTTCTTGCTTTAGTTTTGTGGAGATTGAACAACCGTTGTTTTCGTGGTTTTGAATAATATCGCTTGCAATTTCTGAGTCATTTCATTGTTGATGAATTTCTTTACAAATCCGGATCGGGTAGTGTCCTATTTGCTTGAGCGGATCTTGGCATATAGCCACAGTTCGTTCTCAAAAGGGATTGGCAACCTTTATGTTAATTTTTGGGAACAATCCGACTCTTTTCTGATCGTTATTTTAGAGTCGATCCTTCCTCCTTGTGGTTTATGTGCTGCGTTAGTGTCAAACTGTATTGTGGCGATAGATGCTTGTGTAGGTGCCGCAGATCAAGCGTGCATTGATGGCGAACTAGGGTCATCTCTCGTGTAGGTCTCCGTTAGCGACTTACGCTACGTCATAAACCTGGATCGTTATGGGGGTGTAACTTCATGATTTTTCTTCGTTGTGGGTGTTATTTGTGGGCGAATCCACCGCAGCAACGTTTGATCCCTCCGTTAGTACTTTGTGGGACTCTGTCGGGTGTTTGGGCTTTTGCGGTGTATGGTGGAGTATCCAATCTCCCCCTCATTTATGACAGATAAATATATCCATGGGGGTGTGTTCAAATGAGTTGACCACCCTGCCCGTTTGGTTTTTGGTGGAGTTGACCACAGGTGGCTAATAGAGTCTTACTTTCTTCTAGATGATTTAATCATGATCTTTCCCCCTTATAGTATTGTGCAATTGGGGTGCCTTTGTTGTACGTGACGCTTCACGTAAGTGTGCTGCTGTACGTTATTCAAGTATGTTTCCTTTGGCCTTGGGTTGGTACCCCTTGGCTTTGTTTACTTTTGACTTACTTTCTTCCTTCACTTATACATTCTTGTTGAGGTATTCTGTCTTTGCAATGCCTCAGGTTCAGAGCTGTAACTGATTGCGGTGCTGGTTTTGGAGTTCTCGAGCAACAGTGTTGGCTGTGGTTTTTGCCTCGTCATAGCGAGGTAGATTGTTGTTTAGTTTGCTTTACTAGTTCAGATATACTTTATTTTATGTGAGTTCATGTCAGTTTATTGACGCCCACAAGATTGTTGATTTTGGAAGCTTGCTAGCTGCTTAGTTTTCTTTCTATGTATTTGGATTACTTGTGTAACACCCCAGTTTTGGAGAAAGGGTCGATTTGCGTTTCTGGAAATTTTTGGTTTCTGGCAGGGGGCACATGGCCTGCGGCACGGGCATGTCGCAGGGCGTGTCGAGCCGTGTCGACACTCGGCCCGGGGTGTCAACACTTTCGCTCGACAATGTGTCGAGACTAGGGCACACGGCCTGTGACACGGGCGTGTCGCAGGGCGTGTCGAGCCCGTGTCGACACTCGGCCCGTGGTGTCGACACTTTCGCTCGATAGTGTGTCGAGACAAGGCACACAGCCTAGGACACGGGCGTGTCCAAGGCCGTGTGGGTCTATCGACGAACTTCAGTCGACGTTGTTCACTCGACGAGTGTCGAGTGTCGAGTGTCGAGTGTCAAGACTGGGGCACACAGCCTGTGACACGGGCGTGTCACAGGGCATGTCCCACTTGGTCGATGATCTTCGCTCGACGTTTTTCCGCGGTGTCGACACAAAGGCTGTCGACGAGTGTCGAGACTTAGCACACAGCTTGGGACACGGACGTGTCCTAGGCCGTGTCACCTCTCGGGATGTTTCGGGGCCGTGTCGTTAGAGGCACACGGCCGTGTCAATGGGGACACGGGCGTGTCGGGTCGAACATGGGCGTGTCAGATGCCCGTGTTCTGTTCCAGGTGCGTCGATTTGAGACGACGAATGGGGGATACGGCCCTGGACACGGGCGTGTGCCAGGCCGTGTTCGGCCCAGGTCTTTTATTTTTCTGTCGGATCGTGGCCTTTCTTTACCTGATTTTAGGATCTAATGGTTCAGATCATTTCTTTAGGAGTTAAGTCCGAGAATAGGGTTGAAAACCCTCATTCTTCTCCAAGCTTTCTCTTACTAAAGATCTAGAGAGAAGTGAGAACAAGGAAGAAGGAGAAGGAGAGTTTGGGTTGTAGGAGAGGTTTCAGTGCTCCAAATCGCGAGCCGAGTCCAGATCCGTGGAGGTTAGATCGTTGCGAAGGTTTTCATCAGGCTATTTTACCATGGCAAGGAAGAGGAGTCGGAAGGTAACGACACTTCTGCTCTCGGTCTTAGGATGCATGTCTTTAGCATCATTTAATTTTTTTCTCTCTAGTTTTTGGGCACCAAACTCTCAAATGAGAGGGGTTTTGGGTCGCCAAGGTTCAAGAGGAACCTTCGGGTTGATTGAGTCCGTCCCCGGCATATTTTGCATTAGAGATCCGCTCCGTTAGTGGATTAGGCATGGTGGGTGAAGCCGTAGTCGCGACCGTTAGTCCGACTCGGTGATGTTGCATACAAACGTTAAAGATTCATAGAGATTCCATTGCGGTAAGACGTCGTTTGTGATGTGGTGATGTTTTCCCTTTTTCTCGAGTGAGTACTGTTGGAGTTACCATGATGATCTGGAAGTGGTCAAACATGTAATCTCACTGCCAACGCGATATGAGCCTGCAGGGTCGCACATAAGAGATGTGGAGAAGTTGGATGACTGACTGTGTTGGTAAAGGTTACCAATCACCGACCTGAATAGGGTTGTGGGCAAAGTGTTGCCTTAAAGGATCATCGGGTTGGGCAAGTGTTGCCTTGAAGAGCTGATTAGGTTCGTCGTCCGAGGGTCAAAGACATTTGACGAGAATGGTCTTCTGATTCCCGCCGATCGCCGAGAATCACCTTGATGATTCTCGCCGATCGACGAGAATCGTCGAGAATCAATTGTTGATTCTCGACGATCGACTACCTTGGCAATTGTCGTCGACCGCGGCTCGACGATCGTCGAGTATCATTGTGAATCGTCGAGTGAAGCTCGACGATCGGCGAGAATCGTCGAGTATGGTACTCTGATTCTCGCCGATCCTGTTTGATACTCGCCGAATGATTCTCGCCGAACCTGCTCTGTGATTCTCGCCGATTCTGAACCCTATTTTGGGTGGTCTGCGGATAGCAATTTTCCTGAGTTTATTTTATGCTTTAGGTATAAATATAACACTTAGGGTTTCGGGTAAAGTGCGCGATTTTCCTGTGTGCGGATTGAACCCGACGGAAGGTGTTCCGCTCGTTCGCTTCGCCGATCCCGATCCCGCCGCCGGAAGTGTTCCGCCGCCGGATTCGCTCCGCTGCCACCTCTTCTCCGGCGATTGTCGCTGGTGCTGCTCTTCCTGGCGCGGACCTAGCAGTCCGTGGAATAGCCGAGGTGCGGTCTTCTCCATCCCGATCTTCCGTGCGACGGAAAGCTCGGCGTTCTCCCGCTCGTGTGGACTTCTGCAGAAACGTGGACACTATTCCACGTAGAACTCGCCACCAGCAAGCAGATAAATTTTGGAGCATCACCGTTGAGTTGTGACTCAACGCCACCGAGGTAATTTTTGCCTAGATTTACTAACTTCTTGATTCAACTGTTCAGGGCCCGATCCGCATCTCTTTGGGTTTTTCTTGATGTTTTATTTTTCCGCTGCGTGCACAAGCGTTGTGCCAACCCCATAGAGAAACCCAACAGTGGTATCAGAGCCAGGTTCGACCATGACTGTTGTTTTGGAAGTTTGGTCATTCCAGTGCGTGTAAACCTAGAGATTTAGAAGCGTTCTAAATGTCTAGATTTAGTCTTGGCACTTCGCCGAGAACGATTGGAATTTCGGTGGAATTTCTAAGTGTTAGAAATTGTTGTCTCCTTAGCAGTAACCATCCCTCGAGTATGTTTTGGATTTTGAATCCAACATAGAGAGATGAGCTTGTCTACTGCTTAAGTTGAGTTGTCTTCGCCTTTGTCCAATGCATGTAAATCTGAGGATTTGGAAATTTCCGGATGTTCAGATTTAGCCCTTCCTTCTATCAAATTGTTGATGGTGTAAGGATGTGCACATAAGGGATGCATGTGGTTTAGAATTGTTTTTCTTTGGATGTGCACATTGATCAAATGTTGATCATGGTTAATTATTAACCTAAAATTGAAATCCCTTCTTTTAATATTAAGTGTTCGGATGCCTTCCGATGGATGACACTCTTCCTGCCTCGATCGATGAAGTGTGGGCTTGCCAAAGCAAGGTGCATTAATCTATCTTGGTAAGGGTGCGAGCGGATAATTGTGATATCCCACTGTCGACATCGGGTCCAGCTTAACTAGGTGACCTCAAAGGTTGAGTGCCTAGAGGCATAGGGTTGGCATGCACCATATGATGGATGCGAATAAGGAGTTATTCACCAACCATACAAGAATTGCATGGGGATGCAATTGGCAAGCGTTGCCTACCTAAATAACCACATCGTGAGAGGAACGCCAAAGCGGACTCATTGTGTTGGTGAAATACGGATCTTGTCCACTAAGAGAGTAGCTCGCATGAACTCTCCGAATTGTTAGTGAGGGCTATCATTTCGAATAAAATAGTGGGAGTATTTTAGTTGAAGTCCTAATTAAAATAAATTGTAATTGAAATTTAGGTACTAATTTCATTCTGCATAAATTCTTGTAGAATTCCATGGCAAGCGTTTCACACTCCACGCTGTCTCTGAGAGCCATCCTTGAGAAGGATAAGCTCAGCGGGACAAATTATATGGACTGGTATAGGAACCTGAGAATTGTTCTCAGGCAAGAGCGAAAGCTCTATGTCTTGGAAGAAGAAGCCCCCGAGGTGCCGACCGGGAACTCTTCCCGTGCTGAAAAGGATACTTACAAGAAGTATACTGACGATGCTTTGGATGTCGAGTGCCTTATGCTTGCCACCATGAACTCTGAGCTTCAGAAGCAACATGAGAACATGGGGTGCAAGGAGATTGACGAGCATCTCAAGAAAATGTTTCAAGGGCAGGCTCGTCAAGAGAGGTTCGACATCACGAAAGCGTTGTTTCAGTGCAAGATGGGAGTTCGAGACTCAGTAGGGACTCACGTACTCAAGATGATTGGGTATATCGAGAACCTTGAAAGGCTGGGTTTTCCTCTTGGTCAAGAGTTGGCCACGGATCTGATCCTGCAATCGTTGCCGGACAGTTATGAGCAGTTTGTCTTGAACTACAACATGAATGAGATAGACAAGACACTGCCCGAACTCCTAGGCATGTTAAGAACTGCCGAGATCAACATGAAGAAGGCCAAGCCTGCCAGCCCCATACTGATGGTGCATAAGGGCAAGGGCAAAGCCAAGGGCTCCAAGAAGACAAAGGTAGGACCTAAGTCACATCTTGAGCCCAAGTCTTCAGCACTGATGAAGAAGAAGAGCACGGTGAAGGAAGGGAAATGCCACCACTGTGGCAAGGCTGGTCATTGGCGGAGGAACTGTCCTTCGTATATTGAGGGTCTGCAGAAATTGAGGGGAGGTTTGACTTCCGCTTCTAATGTTTACGTTATAGAGATAAACCTTTCTGCTCCTTCATCTTGGGTATTGGATACCGGATGTGGTTCTCACATTTGTACAAATGTGCAGGAACTGGGAAGGAGAAGATTGCTGAGTAAAGGGGAGGTGGACCTCCGCGTCGGCAATGGTGCAAGAGTTGCTGCTGTAGCCGTAGGAGTTTACCGTCTTTCTTTGCCCAGTGGGCTTGTAATAGAACTAGATAACTGTTATTTTGTTCCGGCGATAACTAGAAACATTATATCTATTTCATGTTTGGACATGATTGGATTTTCTTTTATAATTAAGAACAATTGTTGTTCTATATTTAAGAATGATGTTTGTTATGCTGTAGCCCAATTGTTTAATGGTCTTTATGTTTTGAACTTGGACCATCTGATCTGTAATGTAGAAAATAATAAAAGACTAAGAACAAATGACTCGAACCCTACGTTTCTCTGGCATTGTCGTTTGGGCCATATCAACGAGAAGCGCATATCCAAGCTCCATAGAGATGGACTTTTGGACTCATTTGATTATGAATCATTTGAGCGATGCGAATCTTGTTTGTTAGGCAAGATGACTAAAGCTCCTTTCACTGGTTATACTGAGAGGGCTGAGGATCTCTTGGGTGTTGTACATAGTGATGTATGCGGACTCATGAGTTCCATGGCTAGAGGTGGGTATTTCTACTTTGTTACATTTACTGATGATTTCAGTAGATACAGATATGTGTATCTTATGAAGTGCAAATCCGAGACCTTTGAAAAGTTCAAAGAGTTTAAGAATGAAGTAGAAAACCAATTGGGTAAACGGGTTAAAGCACTCCGATCTGATCGAGGTGGCGAATACCTGAGTCATGAGTTCCGTGATCATCTGAAAGAGTGTGGTATTGTATCACAGCTCACTCCACCTAGAACGCCACAACATAATGGTGTGTCTGAGAGGAGAAATCGTACTCTGTTAGACATGGTACGTTCGATGATGAGTCATGCAGACTTGCCTGTTTCCTTTTGGGGTTTTGCTTTAGAGACTGCTGCAATGACATTGAATCGCGCTCCAACGAAAACGGTTCTGAAGACACCATATGAGATATGGACTGCGAAGCGTCCTAGTATGTCGTTCATCAAAATTTGGGGCTGTGAGGCATACGTGAGACGTCAAATGCCTGACAAGCTGGAACCCAAGTCGGATAAATGTTATCTGGTGGGATATCCTAAGGAAACCAAAGGGTATTACTTTTACCTACCGTCTGAGGGCAAAGTGTTTGTCGCAAGGACTGGTGTCTTCTTGGAGAAAGAGTTCTTATCAAGAAAGACTGAAAAGGTAGAGCTTGAAGAAGTTCAAGAACCACATGTAGTGAATGAACCGGAATTGGATTCTGAGACAGGACTACAAGATGTTGTAGCTAGAGAACCTGATCAGGGAACACAAGTCCTACGTAGATCTGGTAGACCGAGGTTTGAGCCTGAGAGATATGGATTTCTCGTGTCTCAAATGGGTAATGTGTTGCTTATGGATCATGATGATGAGCCAGCAACCTACCAAGAGGCTATGAATGGACCGGACTCCGACAAATGGCTTGAGGCTATGAAATCCGAAATGGACTCCATGTATGCAAACCAAGTTTGGAACTTGGTGGAACCACCTGAAGGGGTAAGACCCATAGGGTGCAAGTGGGTCTTCAAGAAGAAGACCGACATGGATGGGAATGTACAGACATTCAAAGGGCGACTGGTGGCTAAAGGTTTCAAGCAAATTCATGGTATTGACTATGATGAGACTTTTTCCCCTGTTGCCATGGTAAAGTCCATTAGGATATTGCTTGCTGTTGCTGCGTATTATGACTACGAGATCTGGCAGATGGATGTCAAAACGGCTTTCCTTAATGGAAACCTCCTTGAGGAAGTGTATATGACACAACCCGAGGGTTTTGTATCCCCAGATGAAGCCACTAAAATATGCAAGCTGAATAAGTCCATTTATGGACTGAAACAGGCCTCTCGAAGTTGGAATCTTCGTTTTGATGAGAAAATCAAAGAGTTTGGTTTCATCAAGAATGAAGATGAGCCTTGTGTTTACAAGCGAATCAGTGGGAGCATTGTTGTCTTCCTGATATTGTATGTAGATGACATACTGTTGATTGGGAATGACATTCCTACCCTGAAAGTTGTTAAGAACAACCTAGGGAACTGCTTTTCAATGAAGGATTTGGGTGAAGCGACTTATATACTTGGTATTAAGATCTATAGAGATAGATCGAAAAAGTTGTTGGGTTTGACCCAGAGTACGTACATCGAAAAGGTGTTGAAGCGGTTCAACATGCTTGAGTCCAAGAAAGGATTTTTGCCCATGTCTCATGGTGTGAATCTCTCTAAGGACCAGTGTCCAAAGTCTTGTGAAGACAAGGACCGCATGAAGTTGATTCCATATGCTTCGGCAATTGGATCAATCATGTACGCGATGTTATGTACTCGACCCGATGTCTCCTTTGCTTTGAGCATGACTAGCAGGTATCAGTCAGACCCCGGTGAGTGTCACTGGATTGCAGTCAAGAATGTCCTGAAGTACTTGAGAAGGACTAAGGACGTGTTCTTGGTGTATGGTGGAGAGGAAGAGCTCGTTGTAAGTGGTTACACAGATGCTAGCTTCCAAACTGATAGAGACGACTCCAAGTCTCAGTCAGGTTTTGTGTTTTGCCTGAATGGAGGAGCTGTAAGCTGGAAGAGTTCCAAGCAAGAAACAGTTGCTGATTCTACAACAGAGGCCGAGTATATTGCAGCAGCTAATGCAGCGAAGGAGGCTGTATGGATTAGGAAATTCATCGGCGAGCTTGATGTAGTTCCTAGCATTGTTGGTCCCGTAGTTCTCTACTGTGATAACAATGGTGCAATTGCACAATCTAAGGAACCTAGATCTCATCAGCGCTCCAAGCACATACTCCGGCGTTTTCATCTTATTCGTGAGATTGTCGAACGAGGAGATGTAAATATTTGCAGAGTGCCGACTGAGGAAAACATTGCGGATCCGCTGACAAAGCCTCTCGCGCAGAGAAAGCATGATGGTCATACTAGATCCATGGGTATACGATACCTAAATGATCAACTCTAGCGAGAATCTTGTGGGTTGCATGTAAATATGTATTTTGTTGGCTGTTTGTTCATATGATGAACTGTGTACCTAGTTTTTCTTTTATAATTAATGGCAAGTTCTTTTATTATGTCTTTTTCTATATGATAGCTAAATGTTAACATAATAGATACCCTTAGAATGTTCGCTTCCATGGGACATCAAGTACGTGACTTGAATGTGAGAGCTCATGATTTATTTGAAGCTTCATTCTTAAAGGTCCCTGGTCAAGTATCATCATAGGAGCTAAGGGTGATGATGGTACATGGAGACTAGCACGTGTGTTGACTGATGACCGGTTCTCACAGGTCATGATATTGTGATATCAAGTCATCACGTGGGTACTTGTTAATGAACAAGTTGTACTGGACAGACCCAACCTGAGACTACTCTGTGGATTGTCATCCAATCGTGTCACGAGTAGGTCTCATTTGACAATGGTGTTGTGGTCCTTTGACCTGAGGTCACAGCATTCATCAAGTGAGGAAGAGCGTGCTTTGATGCCATCTAAAGTCTTCCTTGAGAAAGGTTGATGATAAGGGTGGTTGTTGGGCATGTTACGAATCATTTGGGTGTTTGTGTGTGAGCAGATATGGAATTTGTCCTCCTGTGTGACAGGAGTTGCATCCATGGGCCCCTTGATGGAACTGGACTGAGAAATGCATGGCCATGCTTGGTTGAGTCAATATGTGATATTGGACTCACCATTCTCTGAAAGTCCGTCCTGGATCAAGAAAACTTGGATTGAGCTATTACGAGGGTGACACGGTCCATGCCTCTAGTTCTTTCCGGATGTAAGGGACAAAGGGACAAAGACAACGCTGATACATTGGTCATAAAGGCTTATGAGTTATTAACTCTTATTGCTTGGGGAGCAATGATGCATTGCTAGATGCCGCTCATTGTTTGTGAGGCTTTTGGTTTGATACTTTCGAGATCAAGTGGGAGTCTGTTGGAGTTACCATGATGATCTGGAAGTGGTCAAACATGTAATCTCACTGCCAACGCGATATGAGCCTGCAGGGTCGCACATAAGAGATGTGGAGAAGTTGGATGACTGACTGTGTTGGTAAAGGTTACCAATCACCGACCTGAATAGGGTTGTGGGCAAAGTGTTGCCTTAAAGGATCATCGGGTTGGGCAAGTGTTGCCTTGAAGAGCTGATTAGGTTCGTCGTCCGAGGGTCAAAGACATTTGACGAGAATGGTCTTCTGATTCCCGCCGATCGCCGAGAATCACCTTGATGATTCTCGCCGATCGACGAGAATCGTCGAGAATCAATTGTTGATTCTCGACGATCGACTACCTTGGCAATTGTCGTCGACCGCGGCTCGACGATCGTCGAGTATCATTGTGAATCGTCGAGTGAAGCTCGACGATCGGCGAGAATCGTCGAGTATGGTACTCTGATTCTCGCCGATCCTGTTTGATACTCGCCGAATGATTCTCGCCGAACCTGCTCTGTGATTCTCGCCGATTCTGAACCCTATTTTGGGTGGTCTGCGGATAGCAATTTTCCTGAGTTTATTTATGCTTTAGGTATAAATATAACACTTAGGGTTTCGGGCAAAGTGCGCGATTTTCCTGTGTGCGGATTGAACCCGACGGAAGGTGTTCCGCTCGTTCGCTTCGCCGATCCCGATCCCGCCGCCGGAAGTGTTCCGCCGCCGGATTCGCTCCGCTGCCACCTCTTCTCCGGCGATTGTCGCTGGTGCTGCTCTTCCTGGCGCGGACCTAGCAGTCCGTGGAATAGCCGAGGTGCGGTCTTCTCCATCCCGATCTTCCGTGCGACGGAAAGCTCGGCGTTCTCCCGCTCGTGTGGACTTCTGCAGAAACGTGGACACTATTCCACGTAGAACTCGCCACCAGCAAGCAGATAAATTTTGGAGCATCACCGTTGAGTTGTGACTCAACGCCACCGAGGTAATTTTTGCCTAGATTTACTAACTTCTTGATTCAACTGTTCATGGCCCGATCCGCATCTCTTTGGGTTTTTCTTGATGTTTTATTTTTCCGCTGCGTGCACAAGCGTTGTGCCAACCCCATAGAGAAACCCAACAGTGGTATCAGAGCCAGGTTCGACCATGACTGTTGTTTTGGAAGTTTGGTCATTCCAGTGCGTGTAAACCTAGAGATTTAGAAGCGTTCTAAATGTCTAGATTTAGTCTTGGCACTTCGCCGAGAACGATTGGAATTTCGGTGGAATTTCTAAGTGTTAGAAATTGTTGTCTCCTTAGCAGTAACCATCCCTCGAGTATGTTTTGGATTTTGAATCCAACATAGAGAGATGAGCTTGTCTACTGCTTAAGTTGAGTTGTCTTCGCCTTTGTCCAATGCATGTAAATCTGAGGATTTGGAAATTTCCGGATGTTCAGATTTAGCCCTTCCTTCTATCAAATTGTTGATGGTGTAAGGATGTGCACATAAGGGATGCATGTGGTTTAGAATTGTTTTTCTTTGGATGTGCACATTGATCAAATGTTGATCATGGTTAATTATTAACCTAAAATTGAAATCCCTTCTTTTAATATTAAGTGTTCGGATGCCTTCCGATGGATGACACTCTTCCTGCCTCGATCGATGAAGTGTGGGCTTGCCAAAGCAAGGTGCATTAATCTATCTTGGTAAGGGTGCGAGCGGATAATTGTGATATCCCACTGTCGACATCGGGTCCAGCTTAACTAGGTGACCTCAAAGGTTGAGTGCCTAGAGGCATAGGGTTGGCATGCACCATATGATGGATGCGAATAAGGAGTTATTCACCAACCATACAAGAATTGCATGGGGATGCAATTGGCAAGCGTTGCCTACCTAAATAACCACATCGTGAGAGGAACGCCAAAGCGGACTCATTGTGTTGGTGAAATACGGATCTTGTCCACTAAGAGAGTAGCTCGCATGAACTCTCCGAATTGTTAGTGAGGGCTATCATTTCGAATAAAATAGTGGGAGTATTTTAGTTGAAGTCCTAATTAAAATAAATTGTAATTGAAATTTAGGTACTAATTTCATTCTGCATAAATTCTTGTAGAATTCCATGGCAAGCGTTTCACACTCCACGCTGTCTCTGAGAGCCATCCTTGAGAAGGATAAGCTCAGCGGGACAAATTATATGGACTGGTATAGGAACCTGAGAATTGTTCTCAGGCAAGAGCGAAAGCTCTATGTCTTGGAAGAAGAAGCCCCCGAGGTGCCGACCGGGAACTCTTCCCGTGCTGAAAAGGATACTTACAAGAAGTATACTGACGATGCTTTGGATGTCGAGTGCCTTATGCTTGCCACCATGAACTCTGAGCTTCAGAAGCAACATGAGAACATGGGGTGCAAGGAGATTGACGAGCATCTCAAGAAAATGTTTCAAGGGCAGGCTCGTCAAGAGAGGTTCGACATCACGAAAGCGTTGTTTCAGTGCAAGATGGGAGTTCGAGACTCAGTAGGGACTCACGTACTCAAGATGATTGGGTATATCGAGAACCTTGAAAGGCTGGGTTTTCCTCTTGGTCAAGAGTTGGCCACGGATCTGATCCTGCAATCGTTGCCGGACAGTTATGAGCAGTTTGTCTTGAACTACAACATGAATGAGATAGACAAGACACTGCCCGAACTCCTAGGCATGTTAAGAACTGCCGAGATCAACATGAAGAAGGCCAAGCCTGCCAGCCCCATACTGATGGTGCATAAGGGCAAGGGCAAAGCCAAGGGCTCCAAGAAGACAAAGGTAGGACCTAAGTCACATCTTGAGCCCAAGTCTTCAGCACTGATGAAGAAGAAGAGCACGGTGAAGGAAGGGAAATGCCACCACTGTGGCAAGGCTGGTCATTGGCGGAGGAACTGTCCTTCGTATATTGAGGGTCTGCAGAAATTGAGGGGAGGTTTGACTTCCGCTTCTAATGTTTACGTTATAGAGATAAACCTTTCTGCTCCTTCATCTTGGGTATTGGATACCGGATGTGGTTCTCACATTTGTACAAATGTGCAGGAACTGGGAAGGAGAAGATTGCTGAGTAAAGGGGAGGTGGACCTCCGCGTCGGCAATGGAGCAAGAGTTGCTGCTGTAGCCGTAGGAGTTTACCGTCTTTCTTTGCCCAGTGGGCTTGTAATAGAACTAGATAACTGTTATTTTGTTCCGGCGATAACTAGAAACATTATATCTATTTCATGTTTGGACATGATTGGATTTTCTTTTATAATTAAGAACAATTGTTGTTCTATATTTAAGAATGATGTTTGTTATGCTGTAGCCCAATTGTTTAATGGTCTTTATGTTTTGAACTTGGACCATCTGATCTGTAATGTAGAAAATAATAAAAGACTAAGAACAAATGACTCGAACCCTACGTTTCTCTGGCATTGTCGTTTGGGCCATATCAACGAGAAGCGCATATCCAAGCTCCATAGAGATGGACTTTTGGACTCATTTGATTATGAATCATTTGAGCGATGCGAATCTTGTTTGTTAGGCAAGATGACTAAAGCTCCTTTCACTGGTTATACTGAGAGGGCTGAGGATCTCTTGGGTGTTGTACATAGTGATGTATGCGGACCCATGAGTTCCATGGCTAGAGGTGGGTATTTCTACTTTGTTACATTTACTGATGATTTCAGTAGATACGGATATGTGTATCTTATGAAGTGCAAATCCGAGACCTTTGAAAAGTTCAAAGAGTTTAAGAATGAAGTAGAAAACCAATTGGGTAAACGGGTTAAAGCACTCCGATCTGATCGAGGTGGCGAATACCTGAGTCATGAGTTCCGTGATCATCTGAAAGAGTGTGGTATTGTATCACAGCTCACTCCACCTAGAACGCCACAACATAATGGTGTGTCTGAGAGGAGAAATCGTACTCTGTTAGACATGGTACGTTCGATGATGAGTCATGCAGACTTGCCTGTTTCCTTTTGGGGTTTTGCTTTAGAGACTGCTGCAATGACATTGAATCGCGCTCCAACGAAAACGGTTCTGAAGACACCATATGAGATATGGACTGGGAAGCGTCCTAGTATGTCGTTCATCAAAATTTGGGGCTGTGAGGCATACGTGAGACGTCAAATGCCTGACAAGCTGGAACCCAAGTCGGATAAATGTTATCTGGTGGGATATCCTAAGGAAACCAAAGGGTATTACTTTTACATACCGTCTGAGGGCAAAGTGTTTGTCGCAAGGACTGGTGTCTTCTTGGAGAAAGAGTTCTTATCAAGAAAGACTGAAAAGGTAGAGCTTGAAGAAGTTCAAGAACCACATGTAGTGAATGAACCGGAATTGGATTCTGAGACAGGACTACAAGATGTTGTAGCTAGAGAACCTGATCAGGGAACACAAGTCCTACGTAGATCTGGTAGACCGAGGTTTGAGCCTGAGAGATATGGATTTCTCGTGTCTCAAATGGGTAATGTGTTGCTTATGGATCATGATGATGAGCCAGCAACCTACCAAGAGGCTATGAATGGACCGGACTCCGACAAATGGCTTGAGGCTATGAAATCCGAAATGGACTCCATATATGCAAACCAAGTTTGGAACTTGGTGGAACCACCTGAAGGGGTAAGACCCATAGGGTGCAAGTGGGTCTTCAAGAAGAAGACCGACATGGATGGGAATGTACAGACATTCAAAGGGCGACTGGTGGCTAAAGGTTTCAAGCAAATTCATGGTATTGACTATGATGAGACTTTTTCCCCTGTTGCCATGGTAAAGTCCATTAGGATATTGCTTGCTGTTGCTGCGTATTATGACTACGAGATCTGGCAGATGGATGTCAAAACGGCTTTCCTTAATGGAAACCTCCTTGAGGAAGTGTATATGACA
The DNA here is from genome assembly GCA_039583875.1 of Platanthera guangdongensis. NCBI lineage: Eukaryota > Viridiplantae > Streptophyta > Magnoliopsida > Asparagales > Orchidaceae > Platanthera > Platanthera guangdongensis. The sequence goes on along the minus strand of CM077153.1, from coordinate 224,898,684 downwards.
CAACCCGAGGGTTTTGTATCCCCAGATGAAGCCACTAAAATATGCAAGCTGAATAAGTCCATTTATGGACTGAAACAGGCCTCTCGAAGTTGGAATCTTCGTTTTGATGAGAAAATCAAAGAGTTTGGTTTCATCAAGAATGAAGATGAGCCTTGTGTTTACAAGCGAATCAGTGGGAGCATTGTTGTCTTCCTGATATTGTATGTAGATGACATACTGTTGATTGGGAATGACATTCCTACCCTGAAAGTTGTTAAGAACAACCTAGGGAACTGCTTTTCAATGAAGGATTTGGGTGAAGCGACTTATATACTTGGTATTAAGATCTATAGAGATAGATCGAAAAAGTTGCTGGGTTTGACCCAGAGTACGTACATCGAAAAGGTGTTGAAGCGGTTCAACATGCTTGAGTCCAAGAAAGGATTTTTGCCCATGTCTCATGGTGTGAATCTCTCTAAGGACCAGTGTCCAAAGTCTTGTGAAGACAAGGACCGCATGAAGTTGATTCCATATGCTTCGGCAATTGGATCAATCATGTACGCGATGTTATGTACTCGACCCGATGTCTCCTTTGCTTTGAGCATGACTAGCAGGTATCAGTCAGACCCCGGTGAGTGTCACTGGATTGCAGTCAAGAATGTCCTGAAGTACTTGAGAAGGACTAAGGACGTGTTCTTGGTGTATGGTGGAGAGGAAGAGCTCGTTGTAAGTGGTTACACGGATGCTAGCTTCCAAACTGATAGAGACGACTCCAAGTCTCAGTCAGGTTTTGTGTTTTGCCTGAATGGAGGAGCTGTAAGCTGGAAGAGTTCCAAGCAAGAAACAGTTGCTGATTCTACAACAGAGGCCGAGTATATTGCAGCAGCTAATGCAGCGAAGGAGGCTGTATGGATTAGGAAATTCATCGGCGAGCTTGATGTAGTTCCTAGCATTGTTGGTCCCGTAGTTCTCTACTGTGATAACAATGGTGCAATTGCACAATCTAAGGAACCTAGATCTCATCAGCGCTCCAAGCACATACTCCGGCGTTTTCATCTTATTCGTGAGATTGTCGAACGAGGAGATGTAAATATTTGCAGAGTGCCGACTGAGGAAAATATTGCGGATCCGCTGACAAAGCCTCTCGCGCAGAGAAAGCATGATGGTCATACTAGATCCATGGGTATACGATACCTAAATGATCAACTCTAGCGAGAATCTTGTTGGTTGCATGTAAATATGTATTTTGTTGGCTGTTTGTTCATATGATGAACTGTGTACCTAGTTTTTCTTTTATAATTAATGGCAAGTTCTTTTATTATGTCTTTTTCTATATGATAGCTAAATGTTAACATAATAGATACTCTTAGAATGTTCGCTTCCATGGGACATCAAGTACGTGACTTGAATGTGAGAGCTCATGATTTATTTGAAGCTTCATTCTTAAAGGTCCCTGGTCAAGTATCATCATAGGAGCTAAGGGTGATGATGGTACATGGAGACTAGCACGTGTGTTGACTGATGACCGGTTCTCACAGGTCATGATATTGTGATATCAAGTCATCACGTGGGTACTTGTTAATGAACAAGTTGTACTGGACAGACCCAACCTGAGACTACTCTGTGGATTGTCATCCAATCGTGTCACGAGTAGGTCTCATTTGACAATGGTGTTGTGGTCCTTTGACCTGAGGTCACAACATTCATCAAGTGAGGAAGAGCGTGCTTTGATGCCATCTAAAGTCTTCCTTGAGAAAGGTTGATGATAAGGGTGGTTGTTGGGCATGTTACGAATCATTTGGGTGTTTTGTGTGTGAGCAGATATGGAATTTGTCCTCCTGTGTGACAGGAGTTGCATCCATGGGCCCCTTGATGGAACTGGACTAAGAAATGCATGACCATGCTTGGTTGAGTCAATATGTGATATTGGACTCACCATTCTCTGAAAGTCCGTCCTGGATCAAGAAAACTTGGATTGAGCTATTACGAGGGTGACACGGTCCATGCCTCTAGTTCTTTCCGGATGTAAGGGACAAAGGGACAAAGACAACGCTGATACATTGGTCATAAAGGCTTATGAGTTATTACTCTTATTGCTTGGGGAGCAATGATGCATTGCTAGATGCCGCTCATTGTTTGTGAGGCTTTTGGTTTGATACTTTCGAGATCAAGTGGGAGTCTGTTGGAGTTACCATGATGATCTGGAAGTGGTCAAACATGTAATCTCACTGCCAACGCGATATGAGCCTGCAGGGTCGCACATAAGAGATGTGGAGAAGTTTGGATGACTGACTGTGTTGGTAAAGGTTACCAATCACCGACCTGAATAGGGTTGTGGGCAAAGTGTTGCCTTAAAGGATCATCGGGTTGGGCAAGTGTTGCCTTGAAGAGCTGATTAGGTTCGTCGTCCGAGGGTCAAAGACATTTGACGAGAATGGTCTTCTGATTCCGCCGATCGCCGAGAATCACCTTGATGATTCTCGCCGATCGACGAGAATCGTCGAGAATCAATTGTTGATTCTCGACGATCGACTACCTTGGCAATTGTCGTCGACCGCGGCTCGACGATCGTCGAGTATCATTGTGAATCGTCGAGTGAAGCTCGACGATCGGCGAGAATCGTCGAGTATGGTACTCTGATTCTCGCCGATCCTGTTTGATACTCGCCGAATGATTCTCGCCGAACCTGCTCTGTGATTCTCGCCGATTCTGAACCCTATTTTGGGTGGTCTGCGGATAGCAATTTTCCTGAGTTATTTTATGCTTTAGGTATAAATATAACACTTAGGGTTTCGGGTAAAGTGCGCGATTTTCCTGTGTGCGGATTGAACCCGACGGAAGGTGTTCCGCTCGTTTCGCTTCGCCGATCCCGATCCCGCCGCCGGAAGTGTTCCGCCGCCGGATTCGCTCCGCTGCCACCTCTTCTCCGGCGATTGTCGCTGGTGCTGCTCTTCCTGGCGCGGACCTAGCAGTCCGTGGAATAGCCGAGGTGCGGTCTTCTCCATCCCGATCTTCCGTGCGACGGAAAGCTCGGCGTTCTCCCGCTCGTGTGGACTTCTGCAGAAACGTGGACACTATTCCACGTAGAACTCGCCACCAAGCAAGCAGATAAATTTTGGAGCATCACCGTTGAGTTGTGACTCAACGCCACCGAGGTAATTTTTGCCTAGATTTACTAACTTCTTGATTCAACTGTTCATGGCCCGATCCGCATCTCTTTGGGTTTTTCTTGATGTTTTATTTTTCCGCTGCGTGCACAAGCGTTGTGCCAACCCCATAGAGAAACCCAACAAGTACGTGTAGTCGGAACCGGACAAGGTTAGCTCCTCGTGGCGGTAGATGTTTTCCTTGGTGGACAAGGTTAGCTCCGCATGAGTTGGAGATGGTTTCCTTGGTGCGCGGGAACGCTGTAGTACAAATGAGGGACTAGGGTGGAATTATCTTGGTTTGTGATGTGCCAAGGCGTGGCTATGTCTCCGTGGTCGGCTGGCTATCTCGTGACGTTCACGTCATGTGCGGAGAGTGTCCCGATGAGACTAGTCCCCTTCTATGAGACTGACGAGAATGCCAAGCATGGGGGCAAGCCCGGGCAATGAGGCCATGAGCGGGTGGGGTCCGGCAAAGCTTCTTAGAATCGGTCAGTTTTGTGTTTGTTGGAATCCTGACATGAGACGTCAGAGCTTGTAGGCAAGCCCGAGTCTAAGACCTTGAGCGGGTGGGGCCTTGACAAGAGTTCCATGAGGCGGCCTGTGAGCCGTTGGGGGGAATGGTGTCACCCCCTTTGTTTGCGGCTTTATGCCAATGGGGAATCGATGAGTACCCATATGTTGTGATGATGTGCTAGATGCATACGAGTTAGGGTGCCTTGGGTGAAACCCGGGTTATTGCATACATGATTGCATAAGTAGGCCCTTTTTGTTATTTTCTCAACCCGTAGAGAACATGTATGATGCGTGTGACATTCAAGCCTGTTTTAGTAGTTGCTCTTCTTGCTTATGATTATTGCATATGAAGTGCTAACTTGCAGGTTGGAGGGGTACCCCGGGGTCCGTTAGGGGCGGCCGGGAGGAGATGTGTTGTTACACAGTTTGAGGTCAGCCTTTGCTGACCCACGTTACTAATAAATTTTACAGGGCAAGGATCGCATGCAGGAGCTAGCTCGCCGGCCAGAAAGGCCTAAGCCTCATGAAGTGCTTTTCTTTTTGTAGCTCTACTTATATGATGTTGTATGTTTGAGACTCATGTTGTCCGGCTTGCATGCCGAGGTAGACTAGGAGTGCTACGCACATTCATGACTGTTGTATTGTTTGATTTTGGACACTTGTTGTAAGGCCATAAGGCCATTTGTTTTACTCTTCTTGTAGTGGATAACTTCTTGTCTTGCTGGTGTTTCCGTTGTGTTGTGCAAAGTGTTTTGAGTGTGGGTAGCTATATCAACTTTTAATACTAAAGCTGTGACGTCCGTATGTTGTGGGGCCCCGGCCGGACCCATATTATACGATCATTACTGGGGAGGTGCTATAATTTGGTATCAGAGCCAGGTTAGATTCAAGGTCAGTGCGTAGAGAAGTTATCCACATAAGAGTAACGCGGGACCATAAGTGTCCTTATGTTTAAGTCTTGAGAGTTGAGACTGATTCCTTGTTTCTTGTTTTCTTGAAGAGTGCAAGCAACGAGGCGGGTACGTCGAGAGCTAGAGAAGAGCTTTCGGCGAGCAGTGCTACTGCTCCAGGTCTTTTGGGCACGGGTGTTAACCCGGCCGACTTCTACCGCATGCTTGCGGAAGCGATGGTAGCAGCCCAAGCTGCAGCAGCAGCTCAAGTAGCAACCCCTGCTACACCGGATTCGGCGATGACCGTGCCCTGAGGAGAAGCCAGGCGAGTGGAGCCTTTGGCGGAGAGGGTAGTTGTCGGACATGGGGACCGACACTTGAAGTATTTCTTGAGCTTCCATCCCCCGTCATTCAAGGGAGTTGGTATGCCAATGGATGCAGAGGATTGGTGGGTTCGCATTCAAGAGCTTATGAGGGCGGCAGAGACGCCAGAAGAAAAGAAATCTGAATATGCGGAGTTCATGTTGGAAGGAGACGCCAAGTTGTGGTGGGTGAGCCATAGCGGCCGCTAGTTCCCGGGACGCACCCCGTCAGTGGAGGAGTTTGGAGATGCGTTTCTAAAGAGGTATATTCCAGTTTCTACACGGTTGGCCCTTCAGAGGCACTTTCTGCATTTAATGCAGCGAGACAAGACGGTGGATGAATATGTGCAGGAGTTCACCCGTTTGGGTCATTACGCGGGAACGACGATGACAGATGATGTAGAGAGGGATAACCTCTTCTACCAGGGGTTGAGGGAGAACCTGAGGCAATCCCTCATCTCCATGAAGAGAGCGGGATTCAATAAACTAGTTGAGGCTGCCAGGATTTTGGAAAGTGATTTGGAGCGAACCCAACGCCGTAAGGGTTTTACTCCCAAGCAAGGGGAAGGGAATCCTTCCCAATCTCATGGAAAGTCTGAAGGGAGTAGGTGGAGGAAGAAGCCTCACACTTCCAGATCCGGTGACAAGAGCAATTGGACGCCTGGAGGTTTCTCACTCTAGGGGACGCCGACGTGTTACAACTGCGGTAAGGTGGGGCACATAGCTTGTGTTTGTCCCCAAGGAGGAGCGGGCAAGAGACAAGGCAGGAGCAGACTGTGCGCTCCGGCCCCAGTGCTGTAGAGAAAGGGAAGATGGCGGAGTCGAGCGCTTCTCGGTTCCAACCGGTGCAACCAAGGGCTTACAACCTTGGACAGCAAGAAGCGATCTGCCAAACCAATGTGGTGACAGGTATGAAGAAAATTTAAGTTGAAATTTTGTGCTTCATACTTTTAGACCCTTTTTGTGTGATGTCTATGTTGTAGGCTTCGTATTAGTTTTCGGATACCCCGCTAGGGTATTGTTCGATACGGGAGCATCGTAGTCCTTTCTTGCGGATAGCTTCATCCGGAGAATAGGAGTTGAGTCTTTTTCGGCGGACGCGGAGTTGAAAGTGCGCATGCCCAATGGGTCATCCATGACCACTGGGGCCAAAGGGCGCATTTGTTGGGAGCTAGACGGAGTTGACTTCGTTTTGGTAGCTGCGATTTTACCATTGGTATAGTTCGATGTCATTTTGGGCATGGACTGGCTTGCAGAGCACCGCGCCAGTATTGATTGTCTATCTAAGGTAGTGGCCCTAAAGAGCAAAGGGCAGGCGGAGGTCAAATTTGAGGGCCTTTGTGGAGTGGCCTGTTCCCTGATTTCGGCCATGCAGTTGATGCGGGTGGTTAACCAGGGTGGTGTAGCGCTTGTAGCGTTATTGGAGGTTCGTCTCTCCCAGCTGACTATTAAGGAAGTGCCCATTGTGGCAGAGTCAAGGATTTGTTTTCGGATGAACTTCCTGGAGCACCTCCTCGGAGGGAGATCGATTTCTCGATCGAGTTAGTGCCGGAGGCTAGGCCGGTGTCACGTCCTCCGTTTAGGATGGCACCAAAGGAGTTGGCAGAACTCAAGGTGCAGTTGCAGGAACTGTTGAAGCAAGGGTATATCAGGCCCAGTTCTTCGCCGTGGAGTGCGCCGGTGTTGTTGGTAAAGAAGAAAGAGGGTAGCATGCGACTGTGCATTGACTACCGAGAGCTGAATAAACTGACCGTCAAGAATAAGTATCCGATTCCTCGGATAGACGACTTGTTCGACTAGTTGGTATGGTCAGTGGTGTATTCAAAATTGGACTTGAAGTCAGGCTATTATCAACTGCGAATTCGGGATGAGGACATACCCAAGACTGCCTTTGGTACAAGGTATGGACACTTTGAGTTTACGGTGATGTCGTTCGGGCTGACGAACGCACCATCTGTGTTCATGGATCTTATGAATCGGGTATTTTGGGAATACTTGGATTCTTTTGTGGTTGTCTTCATTGATGACATCTTGGTGTATTCCAAATCGGAAGTGGAGCATGAGACCCACTTGAGAGTGGTCTTGCAAGTGTTGAGGGAGAATCATTTGTATGCAAAATTCTCCAAGTGCGAGTTCTGGTTAGAGAAGGTGGCATTTTTGGGCCACATGATTAGTGGGGATGGGGTGGCAGTGGATCCAACAAAAGTGGAAGACATTAGAGATTGGCCGGTTTTGAGGACCGTGGAGGAGGTCCGAAGTTTTCTTGGACTAGCCGGGTATTACAGGAGGTTCGTGGAGAATTTTTCGCGGATAGCTCTACCCCTCACCTCACTCACTCGTAAAGATCATAAGTTTGTTTGTACTCAAGAGTGCAGCCAAGCATTTGAGGCACTGAAGGAGAGACTGATGATGGCTCCAACCCTAAGTCTACCGCAAGGGACCGAAGGATTTCAGATTTTCAGTGACGCATCGGGATGGGGTTTGGGTTGCGTTTTGGTGAAACATGGCAAGGTGATAGCTTTTGGGTCTAGACAACTAAAGCCTCATGAGAGGAATTACCCCGTCCATGACTTGGAGTTGGCAGCGGTAATTTTTGCGTTGAAAATATGGCGGCATTATGTATATGGTGCAAGGGTGGAGATCTTCACGGATCACAAAAGCCTGAAGTATCTCTTGGATCAAAAGGACTTGAACATGCGGCAACGCAGGTGGGTTGAGTTTCTTGGAGACTACGAAGTGGCGATTCAGTATACGCCAGGTAAAGCCAATGTGGTGGCGGATGCCTTGAGTAGAAAGTACTCGGGGCAAGGAAATTGGATCGAAGCTCATGATGAGCGGTTGGTACGGGAATGAGAGTCCTTTGGTTTGGAATGTGTTGCGAAAGGCGAGTCCAGCGTGGCTCGGTTGAACTTGATCGAAGTGCAGAATGACTTGACTGATCGCATTCGGGAAGCGACTCGGTTGGATGTGGAGTTTCAACCATTTGTGTTGGAGGCTCAAGCGAGCGAGAGCAGCACCTAGGAGATGATTGATGGGATTCTGAGGAAGAACGGAAGGGTTTGTATACCACATTTCGGCAAACTCCGTGAGGAGTTGATGTTTGAGGCTCACTTCACAAAGTACTCCATTCACCCGGGCGGTACAAAGATGTACTTGGATATGAAGAAATCCTTTTGGTGGCCGAGGCTGAAGCGGGACGTAGCTTTGTACGTGAATCGTTGCCAAACTTGTGCCTTGGTGAAGGCCGAATGTCAGAAGCCGGGCGGGTTCCTGAAGCCCCTTCCAATCCCTGAATGGAAATTTGATGATATCTCCATGGACTTTGTACATGGTTTGCCTAGATCGCAACAGGGTAATGATGCTATTTGGGTGATCGTGGACCGCTTAACCAAGGTGGCCCACTTCATCCCAAATCGGAAAGAGGACAGCGTGGAGAAGCTGGTGGAGTTGTATGTTCGCAACATTGTGCGACTGCATGGGATTCCAAAGAGTATAGTCAGCGATCGAGATGGACGGTTTACGTCAAGGACTGGAGACTAGTTCAAAAGAGTTTGGGCACGAAGCTAAAGTTCAGTACGGCGTTCCATCCTCAAACTGATGGCAAACTGAAAGAACAAACCGTACTATGGAGGATATGCTGAGAATGTGCGTTCTTGACTTTGGCAAGAAGTGGGAGGATCACCTCTTCATGGTGGAATTCGCGTGCAATAACAGTTACCAAGCGAGTATAAAAATGGCGCCATACGAAGCCTTGTATGGGATACAGTGTCGAACACCGATGTCTTGGGCAGAGGCGGGAGACACCAAAATTTTGGCAAAAGAGGTGGTAGTGGACGCTTGTGAGTTGGTACAGACCATTCAAGAGCGTATGAAGGTGGCGCAGGACGGCAAGCAAAATACTTTAATGCTCGTCACCGGAAGTTGGAGTTTGCGGTAGGTGATTGGGTCTATTTGAAGATCAAACAGTTCAAAGGCGTCTCACGGATTCGCCGACTCAAAAAGTTGAGTCTGAGGTTTTTGGGGCCTTTTGAAGTTGTTGAACGAGTGGGAGAAGCAGCCTATCGGTTGGCATTGTCCGCGGAGCTGAGTGGATTGCATGAAGTCTTCCACGTCTCCGTTTTGACAAAAGCCTTGGTGGAGGCTAGCGTGGTGATTGAGCCGGCATCGGTGCCGATTGAGGGAAACTTGAGGACGCGAGTCCTTCCTATTGCTATAGAGGATTCAGAGACTCGGCAGTTGCGGAATAAAGAGGTTAAACTCGTAAAAGTCTGATGGGACAACTGCGGTCGAGAAGAGTTCTCTTGGGAGCGAGAATAGGCTATGCTAGAAGAGTATCCAGAACTCTTCATTTCAGGTACAAGTTAAGTTTTTGTACCCTTTTGTTTTGTAATTTCGGGACGATATTCTGTTAAGTGGTGGAGAGTTGTAACACCCCAGTTTTGGAGAAAGGGTCGATTTGCGTTTCTGGACATTTTTGGTTTCTGGCAGGGGGCACACGGCCTGCGACACGGGCGTGCCGCAGGGCGTGTCGAGCCGTGTCGACACTCGGCCCGGGGTGTCGACACTTTCGCTCGACAATGTGTCGAGACTAGGGCACACGGCCTGCGACACGGGCGTGTCGCAGGGCGTGTCGAGCCCGTGTCGACACTCGGCCCGGGGTGTCGACATTTTCGCTCGACAGTGTGTCGAGACAAGGCACAGGGCCTAGGACACGGGCGTGTCCAAGGCCGTGTGGGTCTGTCGATGAACTTCAGTCGACGATGTTCACTTGACGAGTGTCGAGTGTCGAGTGACGAGTGTCGAGTGTCGAGTGTCGAGACTGGGGCACACGGCCTGTGACACGGGCGTGTCACAGGGCGTGTCCCGCTTGGTCGACGATCTTCGCTCGACGTTTTTTCGCGGTGTCGACACAAAGGCTGTCGACGAGTGTCGAGACTTGGCACACGGCTTTGGACATGGGCGTGTCCCAGACCGTGTCACCTCTCGGGATGTTTCGGGGCCGTGTCGTTGGAGGTACACGGCCGGCCATACGGCCGTGTCAATTGGGACACGAGCGTGTCGGGTCGAACACGGGCATGTCGGATGCCCGTGTGCTGTTCCAGGCGCGTCGATTTGAGACGGCGAATGGGGGACACAGCCCTGGACACGGGCGTGTGCCAGACCGTGTTCAGCCCAGGTCTTTTATTTTTCTGTCGGATCGTGGCCTTTCTTTCCCTGAGTTTAGGATCTGATGGTTCAGATCATTTCTTTAGGAGTTAAGTCCGAGAATAGGGTTGAAAACCCTCCTTCTTCTCCAAGCTTTCTCTTACTAAAGATCTAGAGAGAAGTGAGAACAAGGAAGAAGGAGAAGGAGAGTTTGGGCTGTAGGAGAGGTTTCGTTGCTCCAAATCGCGAGTCGAGTCCAGATCCGTGGAGGTTAGATCGTTGCGAAGGTTTTCATCCGGCTATTTTTCCATGGCAAGGAAGAGGAGTCGGAAGGTAACGACACTTCTCCTCTCGGTCTTAGGATGCATGTCTTTAACATCATTTAATTTTTTTCTCTCTAGTTTTTGGGCACCAAACTCTCAAATGAGAGGGGTTTTGGGTCGCCAAGGTTCAAGAGGAACCTCCGGGTTGATTGAGTCCATCCCCGGCATATTTTGCATTAGAGATCCGCTCCGTTAGTGGATTAGGCATGGTGGGTGAAGCCGTAGTCGCGACCGTTAGTCCGACTCGGTGATGTTGCATACGAACGTTAAGGATTCGTAGAGATTCCGTTGCGGCAAGACGCCGTTTGTGATGTGGTGATGTTTTCCCCTTTTTCTCGAGTGAGTACGTGTAGTCGGAACCGGACAAGGTTAGTTCCTCGTGGCGGTAGATGTTTTCCTTGGTGGACAAGGTTAGCTCCGCATGAGTTGGATATGGTTTACTTGGTGCGCGTGAGCGCTGTAGTACAAATGAGGGACTAGGGTGGAATTGTCTTGGTTTGTGATGTGCCAAAGCATGGCTATGTCTCTGTGGTCGGCTGGCTATCCCGTGACGTTCACGTCATGTGCGGAGAGTGTCCCTGCAAGACTAGTCCCCTTCTGTGAGACTGACGATAATGCCAAGCATGGGGGCAAGCCCGGGCAATGAGGCCATGAGCGGGTGGGGTCCGGCAAGGATTCTTAGAATCGGTCAGTTTTGTGTTTGTTGGAATCCTGACATGAGACGTTAGAGCTTGTAGGCATGCCCGGGTCTAAGACCTTGAGCGGGTGGGGCCTTGACAAGAGTTTCATGAGGCGGCCTATGAGCCGTTGGGGGGAATGGTGTCACCCCCTTTGTTTGTGGTTTTATGCCAATGGGGAATTGATGAGTACCCATATGCTATAATGATGTGCTAGATGCATACGAGTTAGGGTGCCTTGGGTGAAACCCGGGTTATTGCATACATGATTGCATAAGTAGGCCCTTTTTGTTATATTTTCAACCCGTAGAGAACATGTATGATGCGTGTGACATCCAAGCCTGTTTTAGTAATTGCTTTTCTTGCTTATGATTATTGCATATTAAGTGCTAACTTGCAGGTTAGAGGGGTACCCCGGGGTCCGTTAGGGGCGGCCGGGAGGAGATGTGTTGTTACACAGTTTGAGGTCAGCCTTTGCTGACCCACGTTACTAATAAATTTTACAGGGCAAGGATCGCATGCAGGAGCTAGCTCGCCGGCCAGAAAGGCCTAAGCCTCATGAAGTGTTTTTATTTTTGTAGCTCTACTTATATGATGTTGTATGTTTGAGACTCATGTTGTCCGGCTTGCATGCCGAGGTAGACTAGGAGTGCTACGCACATTCATGACTGTTGTATTGTTTGATTTTGGACACTTGTTGTAAGGCCATAAGGCCATTTGTTTTACTCTTCTTGTAGTGGATAACTTCTTGTCTTGCTGGTGTTTCCGTTGTGTTGTGCAAAGTGTTTTGAGTGTGGGTAGCTATATCAACTTTTAATACTGAAGCTGTGGCGTCCGTATGTTGTGGGGCCCCGGCCGGACCCATATTATATGGTCATTACATGGGAGGTGTTACAACTTGCTCTATGGAATGTTTTATGTTAGGACTGCATGGTAGGTATTTTCAAGTATTAAAACTACTATTATTATCAAATGCATTGCACGTTTTTAAAATATTAAATCATTACTTTTAATGACCATAAAAATATTAAATCACTACTTTTAATGACCGTAAAAATCTACTTTTATTGCTATTATAAACTTAGAACATGCATATCTTGAGGTGTCCTCTAGGAACCTCTAAACTCATGTAGGATGTCTAACATTGTAAAAGAAGTATTTTCTGCAGCATTTAATTATCTTTTTGCGTGGACTAGATGAGCCACTAAGTCGAGGGATACGACTAACTATTACACATAAACTGATTTTGCCTCTAAATAACTTAAAAGACTTTCCTCTTGGTCAAGTATGAGTTTTGTCTGATCGTCCGCAGTTATCCCCTGCTGACGTGACATCATGATGCTCATTTTTCCCTTACTCTGATATTACTTTGATGGCGGTGAAAAATGCGGGTTGTGAGAAAAGGCAAGGAGGAAGACCGGCCTAGATTTAAGTTCGAAGGCAGGAATAATAAGTGCCACTACTGCAAGGAGGAGGGACACTCGAAGAACAATTGCTCGAAGAGGAAGTTTAAGGAGCAGACGCATGAGCCACATCAGGATGCGGTGGCATCTGAGGATGAGAATGACGCCGACGTTCTTCATGTCTCACCCAGCCTCGAGACCACAGGTTCCTAGATCTTGGATATAGGATACACGTACCATATGTGCCCAAACATAGAATGGTTCTCCAGCTTTAGGCAGTGTGAAGGTGGTCGTGTTTTTATGGGGAACGAATCATAATTCGAGACGTTGGGAGTTGGTAACATCAGGATTAAGATGTTCGATGAAGTGGTCAGGACACTCACCAACGTTCGGTTTGTGCCCAAGTTGAGATAGAGCTTCGCTGGGTATTCTTATACCGGCAATGACGAATATTTGAAGGTCAAGAGAGGCGCCCAGGCTGTCATGAAAGGAGAGCATTCTGGTACTCTCTACAGACTGATCGGTACCATGATTGTGAGTGGAAGGGCGAGAAGAGAGGTCAGACTGTCTCTCAGGCTACATGACACTGTAGCATATGCCTTTCAGGCTATTTCCTCAGATCCTGGTTCCTATGAAAAAGCTATAGAGAGCAGAGACCCCTCTCAGGGGAAAGCTAGGAAGGAACAGTGGAGGAACAAGACAAGATTCGTGGCGAAGGAGTTCACGCAGAGGAAGGGCCTTGGTGAAGATAAAATCTTCGCATTCATGGAGAAGAAGGGCAGAGTGTCATCTCAGAAGTGCCCAGACACTGCAAGGGGAGCCATCTGGCTCAAAAGACCCACCAAGGAACTCGGGATTACACAGAAGGCGGTGGAGCTGCACAATGGAAGTCCGAGTGCAAGTTGTCTTTAAAAAGACCCGGTCTATCGTGCAAGGACAATGCACATCAGTGTGCGCTACCAGGAGTCGAGGGAGTTCCTGGAGGTGGAAACATGAAGTTGCAGAAAATATCTACAGAGGATAACGGTGCGAACATCCAGGCGAAATCTCTGACAGGAGTCAAGTTCAAGAATGGTCTTGACTTGGCTCATACTGATGCATGTTGATCGAGAAGAGGTTCCTAGGGAGAGGGGGCTCGTAGTCTCTGGTAGGGGAGATCCAGGCTGGAGGTAGAGTTACGTTTGTTGGGTGTCTAGGTGGAGTTTATCGTATGAGGTGTCATGGTAGAGATTGTTGAGATCGTGCAACCTCAACGATGTGTGTGCCTCTATGATTCCAAATAAGGCGAATCCTATTTCTGGAAAATCATTGAGAGGAGGACATTTATTCTGGGATGTTTCTTCTAGTTAGGCTGAGTCATATTTGACAAGTATTATCTCATATTTATTCGGAGATACGGTCTTCATCCTACTATAAATAGGAGCCTTCCCCCCTAGCTGAATGATCCAAGATATCAAGAGAGAAAGTATTCAGGCTGTTGGTAGTGTTCTCTTCTCGGCGACCTCAAGCGCGGCGGCGGAAGCAGGTGTGCTGTGGCAAGGGGCGGCGACTCCAGACGGAGCTAACGGAAGCGGCATCCGGTCGGATCCAGTCGGATCAACATCAGGCCAGCTTCCTGCAGTGGTTCCAAAGGGCGGTGGTGATCCCAGGCGGTGCGGCGGCATCAGGCGGCCGATCGAGGCGAGATCGTCTTCAGGCATGCAGACCAGGCGGCAATTCACGTGAAGAAGAAGAACAATACCACTGTCGCCCGACGACATCACTATCGCCCGACGATAATCCGTTTTCAGCTTTTTGGTTTTCTCTTCATTGCTCAACCTTTACGGTTTCTGTTATAATCTGTAACTGCTCATTTTATAGTGGATCCTTATCGGCGCGCTCTCCCCGTGGACGTAGGAGCTTCTCTCCGAATCACGTAAATTTTATTTGTCGTCTGTGATTATATTTGTGAAATTTCTTCGGATTTATGATTTTGCGTCATTGAAATTGATCGGCTATCTTCCGTTGTGTGATCCATGACGAATCACGTAGTCGCGGATCGGATCAATTTCAAAACAAGTGTCCCCCATGCCCAACTACTTATAAGTCTTTATCACATGAATAATTCATTAATTATTTTTTGAATAAACTTAATTTAAAAGTGTCACATTAAAATTTTTATTTAAAAAGGTCTATATGTTAATTTTTAAAAATAATTTCACAATATGATGATGCTGATTGCTGACCGGGATCTAGCATCCGGCATCCAGCATCCGGCATCCAGCAGTCGTCGATCACGGAAAATAGTTATGTACGGATACCATTTTCTGTTTTGGGAACGGGTAAAATCTAGACCGTTCATTTTTAAATCCAACATCTGAAAAAAAAAATAATTAAAAAAAACACGAAACACAAAGGAAGATCCAACCGCCCACCTGCTACCCGCACGCATACAGGTAGCCCAGCCAAAATCACAACAATGACTTTTAAACTGAAAACATTGAGCACAACTCCACACCATTATTTAAGTTTCTCAACACCTTCTTCCATGCATTAATAAATTTAATCACCATCTACAGGTTCATTAATCATTTAATCAAGACCCTACTTCCTCTTTTGACCACCACGTGTTCCAAGAAGGAAGCTCGCCCATGCAAATCAAAGTCAAACCAATATAGCAATTTTTTATATAGTTTTCAACCAATTCAACGGATTATACGCACATAGCTAGTTAACCTAAAAAATATTATATTATATAGTTTTATAGCTTAATATCCCGCACATAGGTGTCCAATAATTTATACCTGGAAGGAATCGAGAGAAGTACTGAAGGGAATAGAAGAAGCTTAGCTTCGTTAATTTCAAAAAGCTATTAAGTTGAATTCCCAACTTCTGTCAATTTATGAAGGCAACCTTTTCACGAGGTGTTTACACAGGAATCCTGCATTTTAAGAGAGGATGAAGACTTCAAGGTCAAGGAGAAGGATTCTTAATGAATTAGAATCCCTGCTCAAGGCACAGAAACTCCAACCTAACATACATTATTTCTCGTAGCACTGCCCGCCGGCCTATCGGCTGCGTTGCTGGTGGCTGGCTGGCCCGCACACTGCCAGATGTGGCCCATAGAAGTTGCCAATGTGTTTGAACGCAAGTCCTATGCTACTTTTGGCGCCGCTTATTTGCTCCGCTGAGGTTGGATAAAAACTTCATTGTCAAGACGTTTTTGTCCAACCTCACCGAAGCAAATAAGCCGCGTCAAACACGGCCATATTGCTGCACGTGACCCGCTTCCCACAACACGACAGCGTCAAGCTGCTCAATGTGGCACTACCTTCACCGCTCTCTATCCCTTTCACGGAAAAGTTTTTTGGTACGTGTAACATATGATTCTCCTGTGCGGATGACTTGTCAGCCCTTCAATCAGCAATCGAACCACTAGATTTTTAGCTATTTATATAATAATAATAATAATAATAATAATAATAATAATAATAATAATAAACAATCTCCGGTCGGAATGTCAAGATCTGGCTGGAACTAATTTGTAAAAGCATTTTTTTTACATAAAAAAGATATTAAAATATGGATAAAAATAATCTAATTAAGATTCATAATTATTATTTAAAAAAATTATTAACTTTTTTTTTGTAGAAATGCATTCTTTTTTTAAAATCTAGCGCATCATCCTCTTGTACGCTAGACGTACCTAAAAATTATTGACGTAAATAAGTTTGTATTTTAATACGACCATATTTATTGATGTACGATCAAATTTAAAATTTTTGATTAATCATGATTTTTTTGCAGAAATCGACGGTCTGATAGCGCTTAACGCATGATGATGAAAGATGAGAGTAATGTACAAATTTTTTCCTCCAAATTTACACAAGTAGTACTAATGGGATTTCTCTTCGGGTGGTGTAAGCAATACAAATGGAATAAATCAAGGTGAGAGCAACAAAATGGTTCAATAGGCTGGTTTGTAATTATGGAATCGCTGAACCAACCCAATATTTAGATAATCTATTAACCTCATAATTATTATTTTTTTGAAAAATTAATTGATAATAGAATTAGTTAATTTTTTTAAAAAAATAAGGTATGAAAGAAACAAATGATGCACACAAAAAAAATCATGTTACTCGATATAAAATCTAAAATTGCACTGCCTAATTGGAGCACTGCCACAATATATTAATGTGCACGAGACCTATTCTTCTGAGTGGCAGACGCAAGATTTTGTTTGTTCCAGTGTGAGTGAATTTAAAAATAGCAAAAAAAAAATATATCAAACTATGTTAATATTGCAAAAATATACAAAAGTTGTATATATAATCGTAGAAAGATATAAATAACCTTGTTTACAAGACTTTTCATGTTTTGAAAGCATTTCATGATGTCCTCATTGTTGATGGTGAAAAATATGTTATTTTCAATATATGTCACTAAACAAACTGTTAAAATTCAACAACCTGTCACTACTAGCACGTTGAATTTTCTTCAGGTGGTCAACAAGATAACCTGATGTCAAATTAATATTCTCAGCACTATCAAGATCACACTTTGATCACGCGGAAAATTCCCTGGAACCTGGAGTGAGCAGGGGTTATCTCAACTGAAGTCAATCAATCAGCAGCACATGCAGCACAAGAGTCTTATTGATTAACAACAATCCTCTTTACAAGGCGAGACATACATGACGAGACATGCTTCACCAACCAACCACTAAAAAGAAAGCAGAGACTACAAAAAACAAGACAAGTTCACACAAGCCGCGCGGACTCAAACACTAAGCCGCCGATCTACTGCTGTGGAGTCCGCACATTCCGCCAGGTCGCCAGACCGCAACCCAAGCTGCGCGGACTACCCCTTGTTCCAATGCTAGCTCTAACCGCCGATCTGCAAGCCGCCTGACCGCGAGGTCGCCTAGCCGCCAGACCTCACACGCTGCGATGCCGAATATAACAATCTGCCTGAAGCAGGCGACTTATTGAACCCCGAACCAAGTTGCCAAAGAGAAGACCGTCTGGTCGCTGTCCGCGACCTGCTGTTTACCACCCGTTGCTTAACCGCAGAGTCCGCACTGTCCATGACAGCAATCAGAGCCAAGTCCTGGCTTTCCAGCACTATCCGCACAACCTGCACAACACAACCCGGTCAACTCAATCAAACCGCGTGGAAAGTCCAGTCCGCAGCACCTGTTGCGAGCTCACTTACTGTTCACTCGGTTTCTCAGGTTCCTATTCCTGATGTGACATGGGTCCTATTTATAGGCACGATGATGAGTGTGGTCACCGCCCTAGCAGATAGGATTACCGCCACATCCCCTGTAAGACCCCCCCCCTTTTTTTTCTCTTTTCGACACCGGGGTCTTAGGCCCAGAACCGCCGTTTTGCGGTGACCCCTTCACGACCTGAAGGGTCATCACCACAAAGCGCCGATTCTGCCGGCCAATTCGATCACAGAAAAGTAGCATGATGAAGAAAATGGAAACTAACAGTCCACAGAGAATCACATGTCATAATAAATAAAACTCCACGAAGGGAGTGTCCACAGAATAAAACATCAGAGTAGCAAAATACGGGCTTATGCCTGGTACATCATATCCTCACTACAAAAATCACTCATGCGGAAGCAGAAAAACTACTCAAGGTCGAGACTCACGGTCCCGGCTGTATGAACTCCGGAGCTAGACTGCCCCACCTCCAAGCGCACCGGTCTCTGGGGCTGCTCCTCCATGCTGGTCTCCACAATCCCCTAAATGATGCGGTTCGAAAACCGTTAGTCTAAAAGACTAAGTCCTATCATCCCCCGCCCCTTCCCCCACGGCTCCTAGGCACCGAGCGGAGAGGAAGAAAGGGGAGGACCTGAAGGTGGAGAATATCAAAAGCAGATGGCAGCGGTCCTATACTAGCAAATTCTATAGCATGTAAAGACAATAAGCTGAAATATGAAAAGTAACCTTCACTTATGTGAAAACACATAACCCAGGGGGTCTTCTGCAAGGCTCCCATCGTATAAAAAGTCTCATACCAATTTATACGTTGGGGTGTCGGTTATCAAACAACAGTAAATATATATATCCAAAATTAACCTTAATTTATAAACTTGCCCACACAAGCTTATAGACCAAGGGGTCGTTTTGCAGGTCCTAAAGTATAAGCGTCTCATTTCACTTTTACTTTAGGTGTCAAGGTTAAAGGAAACGATTATGCCATGACATGCAAGTGGGTATGATGGATCATGCAAGTGCAACACACACACCCGACTCTGTGCACACAGACCTTTAGTTCCCCCTTTTTGGAGTCGTAACCTCCCAGGATACCTCCGTAGTGGTAGACGAAAGCTGTGGGTTGGGCCTCGCCCACCTCTAAACCAGTAAAGCACTACCGGTCAAACCTATCGTATGCCTCAACGCTTGGTGCACGAAGCGGACTCCTGCGTACTCTTGCCGGCTGGCGCACCGGACTTCTGTTGGCGAAGTGCTAACCACACTTGCCGAGTCAACGTATTGGCGTCGGTGCATCGACCCTCCAATACCGAAGACCCACCACCTTAATTTCCTTCCCTTTATGCACATGCAAATTTAGCGTAATCAAAACCCGAGCCGAAGCTCCCCGGACCAACACGTCCGTCACAAACAATCGAGCCGAAGCTCCCCGGACCCAAAGTCCGTCTTTTAACCATCCGAGCCAAAGCTCCCAGCTAACTTTTGGTGCTAACAGTGTTTGTGAAATGTTCAACCCTAATTACTAAGTTACTCCTTTTTTTAGCTTGTTAAAACAGTTTACGTTAACCCAGGACTGCTCCCGGTATTCCCCGTGAAGGGCTCTCAAGGGGCACTAGGAACTATGTTGGGATTACGCCCAGCGTTCCCTTTCGCAAGGTACTTATTTTTGTTGTTGGTTGATTCCCTTACCCATTACTCTCTCATGTTCTGATAGGCTAATCCTAGGTGGTTTGACTCCAACTCTCCTCGGGAAGGACGATCTTTCGTCGGACCCGAGCGCCTCTAAACCCTAGACAAAACAACACCCTACTCACTTATCTTCCAAAGATGCACCTAAATCTACTATCCTTTCCAGCAACCCAATAACACCCAACACATGAGCTCTAGTTCATATCCCAAATGATTTCCTGCAGTTTTGCTATATGCAGACCACTTAAGCTATATGACCCGTAAAAAGGGAAGTATGCCATATGATCATCCAATGTTCATATAATAATTATTAGAGGTCTAAAATGATATTTGTAGCATAAATCCAGAAATTCATAATTTTCCTAATTTGTCTGATAATTTATTTATCTATTCTAGTGTTCAAAAAGCCCAAGTTTGAACATGAAGTACTAATTTCATACAAGATAATATTCCAATAAATTTATGTTAATTACAAAATACATAATCAACTTAAAAGCCCAAGTCTTCAAATTTTTCAGCAAGGTTTAGGCCCTCAAATTTAATTTCAAAGATATCTTATAAAAAGTTATTTTAAAAGATTTTACAGCAATAATACCTCCACAAATTCAGAGAAACTTCAGGGATGATTATGATGGCCTAAAAATACCCTAGAAAAAGTTTCATAATTTATCATTTAATAATAAGGCTATACTTGATTTTCTCATGAAATTTCAAGTTTATGGGTTAATGAACAAAGTATACTAATTATCAATCAAACATTTCCACAAAAATTCGCACATGATAATAATGAACTAGGAACACTATGTATCAAGTTTCATAATTTTTCAACAAGTATTGAGCTCTTGTAATAATTATTTAGTATGTAACCGAAGTAATGCACTTGTGAAGTAGATGCCCTAACTAAGTATCCAAAAATTCTATCAAAAATCATACATGATCAGTATGGTCTAAAACTACCTCTGCCAATGTTTCATGCCCTTTCAATGGGCAGTGAGATCACAATAGCCAAATTATTAATTAGGGCAATCCTATTGGTTACAAATGAAGTGCTACAAATATTGATCAAAACTTCCCAAATAAATTACCAGAGGCTCAATATATCCTTATTCCCTCACTACCCAAATTTGATTAAATTTCAAGAAGTTTAGCTAACCTAAACTAACACTACAAGTTTTATGTCCTAAGCTAGGGTTAGGGTTTTGTGGACCCTACCCTTTTCAAAATTATTTAATATTTTTACCAGAGGGTTTTATATACCCTAGGACCCTCCATGCAAAACTTGATGTTCATCCAAGGTGTTTAGGACTCATGCCCTTCACAAGGCAAAAAGCTCCTTCCTTAGGGTTTGGCCTAGGAACTTAGGGCAAATCAATTCCACACTACCCCACATTCCATGGGGAGGTGATAAATGCCAAAGCAAGTAAGTGTCCCAAATTTCAGCCTCTGTTGAGGTGATTTGGTCACTCAAAATCAAAAGTGCACTTTTTGAACAAAAATACCACCTTAGGGCCACACTAGGGTTTGGTGATTCCCTAACCAAAACATATCCAAATGAGTCCAAATTTTGTACAAGACTAGGTCTTGAATCCAGGGACCACTCCCCAAAACTTGGGAGGGTTTGGAGGTCATTTGACTACTTAATTCAATTACACTAGCTTTATTAAATAAAATCAAACACTTTAGGAAAAGTGTGTCCAAAAATTCTGAGTTTTGGGCAGGCCCTAGGTATAGCTAGGTTAGGCTCCCTGCCAAAATTTCAATTGATTTGGGCTAGGGATGAAGTGTAGGCACTCAGTTTAATGACTGCCTAGCCCTAAGGGTATGTCCCACCAAAATGGGTGCCCTAGTCAGACCATGCACCCAAATGGGTTCAAACAAATTTTAGAATACATAAAACTCAGAGGGCTACAACTTTTGTGTTGGTGACATTTTCTACAGAGGGGCCTAAGTATTTTTAAAAATTAAAACCATTTAGTGTATATAGTGTGACAGAAATGAAATAATCAAGAAAATGATTCCTATAGTTTAATTTCTGATGGAGCACGAATCTTGGCGCAGATGAACGGGATCCGTTCATCTCCTTCGTTGAGCCGACGTCCAGGATGCATTTTTCCTGGGCCGACTTCAAGCGGCTGCCGCCGACCATCCAGCCCCTTCCCCGGCCGGCCACCGCCACCACCACCTCCGTTGAGGTCGGGGCTATCGCCAGGCGGTGGCTCCGCCGCCGGAGAGGCGTTTTCCGGCGGCTCTAGCAAGTTCTTTTTTGCCGGAAACCATGGAAATTCCTGGTTTGGATCGGGCTCAATTGAGCCCGAAACTTCAACCTAAGTAGTCCTATGATCTACCCGTGAGTTAAGGAGAGGGAGAGGACCTTCCTGGCGGCCTGAATGTGAGTCGATCTTCGGGTTGCCATGGTGGTGGTGCCGCCGGCCGAATTTCTGCAACAGTACAGTCAAGTTGCCTGAATTCCTACAGTAAGCGATGGGAAGGGATCCTCTCATGTCACTGATGGTGTATAAATCATCAGTTGGGGGAGGGGAGAGGCCAAACATCAATGGCCATTAATGCCCTTGAAGGCTTGGCTCGGGTTGAGTGGGGGGGGGGGGGGGGGGCTGAATCTTCCTCTTGGTGGCCGGGAAATAGCTGGAATCAACTCCTCCTCCCTAGAGGAGTTGATTGCAGCCATAAATGGTGGTTGTTGATCTCCTTGGTCGGCTTTCCTCTCTCCCCTTCCTCTCCCCCATCTTCTCTCTCCTCCATTACAATGGAGGGAAGCTTCCTTCTCTCTCCTAGTCACCCCTGGTTGACTGGTCAACCCCACAAGCTAAATGCAGCCCACTTGGTTATGATGAACATGGAAATGGGGTTAGCGTAAGAAAGAAGTGGCTTGGGCTTGGGTTAGCCCTTTTGGGCTAGGTTTGACTTGGCTTAAATGAGGGTTGACCTGAGCCAATTTGACCATCTAGGTTGACCCCATTGGGTTTTTAGTGGCCCATTGGACTCCCTTAAGGTCTAGGATTACTTGAATAGGGTTGGTTGGGCATCTTGGTGGTCACATGTCCCTTGGTAAGTGCACTTTGACCATTTTAGGGCTAGAGTTGACTTGGGTCAACATGACCAATTGGGTTGACCCCTATGGGTCCTTGGTGACCTATTGGCTTCCCCTAAGGTCTAGGTAGGGTTATGTAGGGTTACCCTGCACTTTGGAGGCCACATACCCTTAGTAAGGGTACTTTGACCAGATTAGGAGCTTGAGTTGACTTGGGTCAACCTGGCCACTAAGGCTGGCCCCAATGTGTCCTTAGTGACCCATTGACCTCACGTTAGGGTTAGGAGGGCATATGTGGGGTCCTCTAGGCTATGAGTAGGTCAATTGACCCTAAGTAGGTTAGTTTGACCCCTTAAGGGATATGGTTGACCTTGGTCAACTGAGCCTCTTTGGTTGACCCCAATGGGTCCTTATGGCTCTAAAGGGCCTCCAAAGGTATTAGGGGGTGTTGTGGTAGGGTCTTGAGGTCAAGGTGTAGCCCATGGTCATCCTAAACCATTGCTTAGAGTTTTACTATTGGCAGACCATGATGAGTTTTCCCCACTTTGTCTCCTACCTCTTGGCCCATTCCTGGCTTCCTAGGGTTTGTCATGACCTAGCCATGACAAAACCACACCTAGGGGTCTAGTTGGAAATGGGATGTTACAAATCCCAATAAACAAAACAAAGATTTCGTTCCCGAAATCAAGGTTACGCCCACGGAAATTTTCTACCGAAGAAGGAAACTTGTAACATCCCATCACGACGCCATGTTTGCTAAACTAGGTTTTAAGGGAAACCTAAATCTATGTTCAATTCACCCAATTGTTGAAGCCAAGATCCCAATAAACAAAAGATAAGCCCCTAATAAACAAAAGATAAGCCTCTACCCGCCTAAAGCAGCCCTTACTTGTTAAAGTAGGAAAATAATTAAAACATCTTGAGGGGTTTGTGAGGTATACCTGACGGAACAACTCTGGGTATCTTTGTCGCATCAGGTCCTGCGGCTCCCAGGTATGCTCCTCCTGGCCGTGGTTCCTCCATAGGACCTTGACTAGTGGGACCTTCTTGCGTCGCAAGACCCGTACTCCTTGGTCGTCGATCCTAACCGGCTCCAAACGAACTGACCGGTCTGAAGCTACCGACCCTTCGATGGTCAAAATCTGCTGCTCCGGGCGTAGCAGAGCCCTCCTCAGCAAAGAAATATGGAAGACGTCGTGCAGCGCTTCCAGCTCTGGTGGTAACTCCAGCCTGTAGGCTAGGGGACCGATCCGCTCCAGGATCCTGTAAGGGCCCATGTACCTAGGGCTGAGCTTTTTCCTCCGACCACGCACCCGCGAGACTCCATGCATGGGCCGGATCTTCAGAAACACCCGGTATCCCACCTGGAACTCCACCTGCCGATGCCGGGCGTCATAGTACTTTACCTGTCTGCTCTGCGCCTCTAGCATCCTGTCTCTGATTAGCCTCACCTGAGCCTCGGTGTCTTCAACAAAATCTGATCCCAACACCTTCGGACTCTCGTCCTGAATCGATGAAAGCGGAGTCCTACATATCCTTCCGTACAAGGGTGGAGAGTTGTGTTGAATGTCGACCGATAGCCCAGATAAGCCTGGACTGATCTTCTATCCTTGGACGTACACTATCCATCTTGATTCAACACGATCATCTTGAGCACATCATGATAATGATCAACTACTCACAAAACTTATGAAACACCTACAGAAGTTTTTTTTCGGGTCAGGGTGACCCTAGATATCTCGGTCAGTCTATCGTTGATGTTCCATTTATAATTATGCCCGGAGTGCGGATGAGGAATCGTGTGTATGAAAATCCCTAATTATATCCTCGAACTTCCACTCTAACCGGGCGGTGACTGTAATAGTTTCCCAAAAGTTCTTGCACTTAACTTTCATCGGGCGACGGACCTCACCGTGCATCACAAAATCCATGACGCCCTTCTTCACTCCAGGGAGATACACGTTCCGAGATACACCAAACTTCCGATGATTAAATTTCTCGCTTATACGGGTAGACAACGACTCTATAAAATCTCCACTTCGCAATCGGATTCTTATCCCTACGAATACTCCCGAGTAGCACCGAATAAAGTTTACATCCATTTCACTATATTCACGACGCAAACTTTTCTAGATGAGATCTAAGGGAAACCCAAGTCAGTAACTAATTTGCCCAATAAACAAAATACACGCCCCCAATAAACAAAAGATAAGCCTCTACCTGCCTTGGGCTGAGTATCTTTGATATTACCATGTTATATACGTCCTAGCTGGGTGCACATTCCCTAGGGCATCAATCTTTGACTTGGGGTTCCAACCTGAATCTTTTGATATACTCCATATTTTAAACCCTCTGAGTCATATTTACGACAACCTTATCCGGGTCAAAATGTTCCCAATCCCAACTGGGTCTCTTCCGAACTTGAATTCCTATCCGACCTTCGGTGTTTGTCGTGATGGTGGTCTCAAGGTAATCTTGTTACTGGCATGAGGGTTGAGACTATGTGTCTTCTAGTGGGTTGAGTCTAACTCATTGACTAAAGAATTATAAGATGAGATCTTTGCAGCCTAAAGTGCTCCCTGATAGGGGCAGGGTTTGCCGCAGGCTACAAAGAAGGATTCCAATTGTTAGATAGCGTACAAATGGAAAGAATGGACAAGATAAAGTGGACTTTTAAATGTGATTTCCATTATGGGCACACCACTGCTTCCACTGCTTAGTTTGTCCCCAAACTAAACTCGTGCGGGGGTGACCCAGGGTTGTGGACTGCTACTTTTCGATCAAGGTCTGCTTTGATACCACTTGTAAGACCCCCTTTTTTTTCTCTTTTCGACACCGGGGTCTTAGGCCCAGAACCGCCGTTTTGCGGTGACCCCTTCACGACCTGAAGGGTCATCACCACAAAGCGCCGATTCTACCGGCCAATTCGATCACAAAAAAGTAGTATGATGAAGAAAATGGAAACTAACAGTCCACAGAGAATCACATGTCATAATAAATTAAACTCCATGAAGGGAGTGTCCACAGAATAAAACATCAGAGTAGCAAAATACGAGTTTATGCCCGGTACATCATATCCTCACTACAAAAATCACTCATGCAGAAGCAGAAAAACTACTCAAGGTCGAGACTCACGGTTCCGGCTGTATGAACTCCGGAGCTAGACTGCCCCACCTCCAAGCGCACTGGTCTCTGGGGCTGCTCCTCCATGCTGGTCTCCACGATCCCCTAAATGATGCGGTTCGAAAACCGTTAGTCTAAAAGACTAAGTCCTATCATCCCCCGCCCCTTCCCCCACGGATCCTAGGCACCGAGTGGAGAGGAAGAAAGGGGAGGACTTGAAGGTGGAGAATATCAAAAGCAGATGGCAGCGGTCCTATACTAGCAAATTCTATAGCATGTAAAGACAATATGCTGAAATATGAAAAGTAACCTTCACTTATGTGAAAACACATAAGCCAAGGGGTCTTCTGTAAGACTCCCATCGTATAAAAAGTCACATACCAATTTATACGTTGGGGTGTCGGTTATCAAACAGCAGTAAATATGTATATCCAAAATTAACCTTAATTTATAAACTTGCCCACACAAGCTTATAGACCAAGGGGTCGTTTTGCAGGTCCTAAAGTATAAGCATCTCATTCCACTTATACTTTAGGTGTCAAGGTTAAAGGAAACGATTATGCCATGACATGCAAGTGGGTATGATGGATCATGCAAGTGCAACACACACACCCGACTCTGTGCACACAGACCTTTAGTTCCCCCTTTCTGGAGTCGTAACCTCCCAGGATACCTCCGTAGTGGCAGACGGAAGCGGTGGGTTGGGCCTCGCCCACCTCTAAACCAGTAAAGCACTACTGGTCAGACCTATCGTATGCCTCAACTCTTGGTGCACGAAGCGGACTCCTGCGTACTCTTGCCGGCTGGCGCACCGGACTTCTGTTGGCGAAGTGCTAACCACACTTGCCGAGTCAACGTATTGGCGTCGGTGCATCGACCCTCCAATACCGAAGACCCACCACCTTAATTTCCTTCCCTTTATGCACATGCAAATTTAGCATAATCAAAACCCGAGCCGAAGCTCCCTGGACCAACACGTCCGTCACAAATAATCGAGCCGAAGCTCCCCGGACCCAAAGTCCGTCTTTTAACCATCCGAGCCAAAGCTCCCAGCTAACTTTTAGTGCTAACAGTGTTTGTGAAATGTGCAACCCTAATTACTAAGTTACTCCTTTTTTTAGCTTGTTAAAACAGTTTACGTTAACCTAGGACTGCCCCCGGTATTCCCTGTGAAGGGCTCTCAAGGGGCACTAGGAACTATGTTGGGATTACGCCCAGCATTCCCTTTCGCAAGGTACTTATTTTTGTTGTTGGTTGATTCCCTTACCCATTACTCTCTCATGTTCTGATAGGCTAATCCTAGGTGGTTTGACTCCAACTCTCCTCGGGAAGGACGATCTTTCGTCGGACCCGAGCGCCTCTAAACCCTAGACAAAACAACACCCTACTCACTTATCTTCCAAAGATGCACCTAAATCTACTATCCTTTCAAGTAACCCAATAACACCCAACACATGAGCTCTAGTTCATATCCCAAATGATTTCCTGCAGTTTTGCTATATGCAGACCACTTAAGCTATATGACCCGTAAAAAGGGAAGTATGTCATATGATCATCCAATGTTCATATAATAATTATTAGAGGTCCAAAATGCCATTTGTAGCATAAATCCAGAAATTCATAATTTTCCTAATTTGTCTGATAATTTATTTATTTACTCTAGTGTCCAAAAAGCCAAAGTTTGAACATGAAGTACCAATTTCAGACAAGATAATATTCCAATAAATTAATGTTAATTACAAAATGCATAAGCAACTCAAAAGCCTAAGTCTTCAAATTTTTCAGCAAGGTTTAGGCCCTTAAATTTAATTTCAAAGATATCTCATAAAAAGTCATTTTAAAACATTTTACATCAATAATACCTCCAAAAATTCAGAGAAAATTCAGAGATGATTATGATGGCCTACAAATACCCTAGAAAAAGTTTCATAATTTATCATTTAATAATAAGGCTATACTTGATTTTCTCATGAAATTTTAAGTTTATGGGTTAATGAACAAAGTATACTAATTATCCATCAAACATTTCCACAAAAATTCTCACATA
This sequence comes from Platanthera guangdongensis, assembly GCA_039583875.1. Classification (NCBI taxonomy): domain Eukaryota; kingdom Viridiplantae; phylum Streptophyta; class Magnoliopsida; order Asparagales; family Orchidaceae; genus Platanthera; species Platanthera guangdongensis. The sequence continues at coordinate 224,871,126 of CM077153.1, read as the reverse complement.
ATAATAATGAACTAGGAACACTATGTATCAAGTTTCATAATTTTTCAACAAGTATTGAGCTCTTGTAAGAATTATTTAGTATGTAACCGAAGTAATGCACTTGTGAAGTAGATGCCCTAACTAAGTATCCAAAAATTCTATCAAACATCATACATGATCAGTATGGTCTAAAACTGTTGAATTCTGTGAAGTGAAAGTGGGTGAATGGAAGGCTTGGGAAACCTATCCGCGCGGACTACGCGGACTGGGTTGGCGGACTGCTAGGTCGGCAGGGATGTTGCAGGCGGTTTGCTCTGTGGCGGCCTGGGCGGTCTGTTCGCGCGGACTACGTGGACAGCAGCGGCGGTCTGACAGGCCGGTGTATGCTCAGCAGGCGGTTTACTCCCAGGAAGTAACCGGGCGGATAGGAATGTTATCCGCGGAGTCCGGCTTGAAGCGGACTGAAGAACTGGAGCTCGGCAGACCTGTTTGGCAGTTGCCTTGGTCTTGCTCTAGTGAAGCGGCAAGTAGTAGCCGCGGAGACCGCCGGTCAGCGCGGACAGAAATTGGAGGTCGCCCGGTATGGCGGGCTAGATCCAGTTTCCGCCTGTAAGTGCGGACTGGCCCTTGCGGCCAATGGGCTGGACTTGGTGGGAATTGAACCAAGTCCAGGAGGCTCAGTCCGTGGAGATCGCGCAGTGGAGCACGGGCTGGTTTCTCAGTCCGCCAAGCTTAGTAGAAGTGCTGTTGCCTTGTGTGCTAGCTTGGGGATATGCAGACTGGAGGATTACTTGTGCAGGAGCGTGCGGACTGGAGCCGGAGTCCGCTGAGTCCGGTTGAGCCTTGTGATGAGGTTATGGACTCAGGGAAGCGGACTGGAGTTCGCTGTGTACGCGGACTGGATCAGCGTGTCTGCTGAGTCCGGCAATGCCTTGGTGATTAGGCAATGGACTTGGGATATGCGGATGGAAGCCGGGTGTCCGCTGAGTCTGGCAGGTGCCTTGATGGCGAGGCTGCGGGCTCGGGTTTTGCGGGCTGATGCCTTGTCCGCAGAATGGCGGACACGGCTGTTGTGGAGTCCGGCTGTTGTCCTGGCTTGGTCTCTGGTGGCAAGGCGGGCTGGATATTGGAGTCTGGCCTTAGAGAAGCTGGGGCGGACTGGCTATCTGCACAGGAGCGGCGGACTGGAAGGTTTGTCCGCGGGCTGGCGGACACACTTGTTCTAGCTGCGGGTTGTGGCGGTGATCCTATCGGGAAGGGCGGTGACCATACTCATCGTCGTGCCTATAAATAGGACTCATGTCACATCAGGAAATACGGGAAACCTGGACCGAAGTAAGTGAACAGTAATTGAGCTCGCGTAAGTTGCTGCGGTCTGGACTTTGTGTCCGCGCGGATAGAGAGTTGACCCGGTTTGTGCTGTGCAGGTTGTGCGGATAGCGCTGGAAAGCCAGGACTTGGCGTTGATTGCGGTCAGGACAGTGCGGACTCTGCGGTTAAGCAACAGGCGGTAACAGCAGGTCGCGGATAGCGACCAGGCGGTCTTCTCTTTGGCGACTTGGTTCGGGGTTCAGGAAGTCGCCTGCTTCAGGCGGACTGTTCCATGCGGTGACGCAGCTTGTGCGGTCTGGCAGCGTGCAGACCGGCGGTGAACAGCTAAGCTGTCTTGGTATTGATCTTCTTACAGAGGCGAACTGTGAACGGTGGAAGTCCTGTATGAAGAGCTTTCTTCTTGGCGAGGACCTTTGGGAGGTTGTATGCGGAGCAGGAAGACAAGAGGATACTGCTGGCAATGCTGAGTCGATGAGAGCTTGGAAGGAGGCAAATGCGAAAGCGGAGTCTATTCTCAAGCAGGTGATCTCATCGGAGCTCTTGGACCACATCAGTGGATGTCGGTCAGCTGCGGAGGTTTGGACTTCCCTTGATGGGTTGTTCAGGAAGAAGGTGAAGGTTGCTGCGGAAGATGGTCTCTCTACTTCATATCAGGAAGAAAGGAGTTGTTCTCCTAGGCGTGATAAGAAGAGGAAGGAAGGACCAAGGTGCTATAAATGCAAGCAGCAAGGTCATCTTCGGAAGAAGTGCAAGGTTGTCTTGCTCTCTGCGAACGTTGCTCAGGTAGGGAGGAAGGAGAAGAACGTAGTTGGGATTTCAACTAGTTCTGGATCTGATCGGCTGGATGCCAAGGATAGTGCTGCTATCTGGCATGAAAGACTGGGGCATGTAGGGATGGACAAGCTGAAAGCAATGGCGGAAAGAAGACTCGTAAGAGGCTTGCCTAGATTGTCATCCTATGGCGATGGTCGGGGGTGTGCGGGATGTCAGGAAAGTGGAGCCTATCGCTTCATGGTCGACCAAGCACAATCCAGATGTAATGCACCATTGGCGGTTGTCCATTGTGCTCTGGTGTGACCGACCGTCACGGCCAGTCTTGGAGGCAGCAGGTTCATGCTGATATTGGTTGATGACTATTCTGGGTATACTTGGGTATACTTCATGAAGAAGAAGTTCAACATGGTATGCTTGTTTGTGGAGTTCAAGAAGCTTGTCGAAGGCCAGCTTGGCCGGAGGATCAAGGTGTTGAGGACAAGTTTCGGTGGTGAGTTTGCCTCAACCGAGTTCTCACGCTTTTGCAGAAGCAAGGGATCCGGATGGAGCTTTCTTGTGGACATACTTCACAACAGGGTAGTATTGCAGCTCGGATGATCCATTGGTTAACGGAGACCTGCAAGTGTTGGCTTCGGAGTAAAGGCGTTCCGAAGGCTCTTTGGGCGGAGGGAATAGCCTGTGCTGCTCATGTCATCAACGGATGCCTCTTAGTCCGATCATAGTGAAGACTCCTTATGAGCTAATGTTCGGAGTGAAGCCCTCAGTGAAGCACCTTCGGGTGTTTGGATCTACCTGCTATATACACTCTCCGGGTGCTCTCAAGACAAAGCTAGTCTTTGTTGGGTATGATGAGCAGAGAAGAAGATGGAGGTGTATGGATCCTGCGACGAAGAAACTCATAGTGTCGAGAGACATTGTTTTTGATGAGTTGACGCCGTATTGGGGTAGCTCTTATGTGGAGCTAGAGATAAGCAGGTCAGATGGTGGGCTGAAGGAGGCTGCTGCTAAGGAAGTGGAGTTACCTGAGTCACCAGTGTGTTCCAGGTTGTTCTAGCTCCGGGCAAAGGCGTCAGAGTCGGGAAGAAGGGGAGCGATGCTCCAGGACCTTCTGGCTCGAAGGCGAGGCTTCCGGTTCAGGAAGCAAGGGGAGCGATGTTCCAGGCAGTTCTTGTTCAAGAGGGGAGTCTTCTGGTTCAGGTAGCAGGGGAGCGTTGCTCCAGATGCTTTTGGTTCCAGTAAGTAGGCGTCTTGTTCAGGGAGCAAAGGGAGCATTGTTCCGGGTTTGCCCGGGAACGGAGCTGGTTCAAAAGCAGCGGAGGTGGTTAGCCATGATCAGGTTCTTCGGAAATCGAAGAGGATCAGTAAGCACCAGCTCGATATTGTGAAGGGAGCACGGCGGACTTGGTCCCGTGTTTCCTTGTTAGCCCTCAGGTCGAGCAAGGTACTTCTGGCTGTGATGACCCCACTAGAATCAAGGAGGTGGTTGACACCAAGTCTGAAGAGGTGACTTCTCTCAGAGGCAACAAGGCTTGGGCTTCTGGGTCCAAGGAAGTTGGTGATACTCCTGTGATGCATGAGTGGAGGTTGAAGCTGAAGAAGGCAGAGGGAAGCATGGCTCCTTTCAGGAGATGCTGGAGGGCTCCCTCATGGTCCATGATATGCGGGGCGAGGACTATGTCTTGGACATCTCTTCGTAGATGCTATCGGAAGGACCAGGTGCAAGGTTACGGGAGCTGCTGGAGTTATTCACCACTTCTCACTTCAAGGGGGAGTGTTGAATTCTGTGAAGTGAAAGTGGGTGAATGGAAGGCTTGGAAACCTATCCGCGCGGACTACGCGGACTGGGTTGGCGGACTGCTAGGTCGGCAGGGATGTTGCAGGCGGTTTTGCTCTGTGGCGGCCTGGGCGGTCTGTTCGCGCGGACTACGCGGACAGCAGCGGCGGTCTGACAGGCCGGTGTATGCTCAGCAGGCGGTTTACTCCCAGGAAGTAACCGGGCGGATAGGAATGTTATCCGCGGAGTCCGGCTTGAAGCGGACTGAAGAACTGGAGCTCGGCAGACCGGTTTGGCAGTTGCCTTGGTCTTGCTCTAGTGAAGCGGCAAGTAGTAGCCGCGGAGACCGCCGGTCAGCGCGGACAGAACTGGAGGTCGCCGGTATGGCGGGCTAGATCCAGTGTCCGCCTGTAAGTGCGGACTGGCCCTTGCGGCCAGTGGGCTGGACTTGGTGGGAATTGAACAAGTCCAGGAGGCTCAGTCCGGGGAGATCGCGCAGTGGAGAACGGGCTGGTTTCTCAGTCTGCCAAGCTTAGTAGAAGTGCTGTTGCCTGTGTGCTAGCTTGGGATATGCGGACTGGAGGATTGCTTGTGCAGGAGCGTGCGGACTGGAGCCGGAGTCCGCTGAGTCCGGTTGAGCCTTGTGATGAGGTTATGGACTCAGGGAAGCGGACTAGAGTTCGCTGTGTACGCGGACTGATCAGCGTGTCCCGCTGAGTCGCAATGCCTTGGTGATTAGGCAATGGACTTGGGATAAGGCGGACGGAAGCCGTGTGTCCGCTGAGTCCGGCAGGTGCCTTGATGGCGAGGCTGCGGGCTTGGGTTTTGCGGACTGATGCCTTGTCCGC